>CAJHNH020007690.1:357500-382500 GCA_905116865.2 Candidula unifasciata
CCCTCCCCATTTAGACACTCATTGTACCCTGTTGTGTCTGTTGGCGTCTACTCCGCGCATTTCCCAGGTATACCGACACCGTTTTTCACTTCTAGTCCGCGCGTTGGCGATATATAGGATAGTACCTGTCCTATTCATCTTCTTGAACGAAGTTTATAACCAGGGACACAGATGAGTATCATTTATTTTGTACAATAGAGTACTATGTAGTCAATTCATAGTAAGAGCATATTTGTGTATCTGAACTGTGTTGTTCTTTATGTACTGATGACAGCTAATCGTCGCGGCGTCCTTTGTTTATTGTGATCGGTTTTGTAAAGCTAGCATAAACTATTTGTTCTTTCTTACCCACTTTTTCTCTTCCCTATGATTGCCTACCTCTTTAAAAACTGAATATCTTCCAGAACCTCTACTCCACAATCCTCCCCATTTCCTTTTCCATTTGAATAAGTTTCTCAATGTATGGATTCTCTGTCTAGTCTATTGAACAGTCCATTTGATCCCACAGAACCTTTACCACATCTACTTTTCGTAAAGTAGCTCACCGCCCAGAGGCGCAGCAGCAGCGAGTCTGCTCGTTACCTTGCACACCTGAATTTCTTGAACAGAAAATCCATGATATACTCCTGATATGGATTTTATCCAGTAGTGCTAAACCGCTCTGCAGTTTCAATTTTCGGAAGCGTGCTCTGGGAGTCTGTTATAATGATGCCGTTACTGCCTCCCCCTCCGTTCTGATACATGTAGAGATGTTGAATACCGGGCTCTCTGTTTTCAAGCTGTGTCCATTCACCTTTGCAATCAAACCCCACCAAAACTTCTCAGCTGTCACTACAAACCAATCTGTGTATATAATGACTGCAACTTAAAGTGAATTTTCATTGATGAGCTCTCGAACCGCTGACTCTGTTTAACAAGCTATCCATTTCCGGCACCATTGGTCAACGATATCTATCAATATGTGCATGTCTGTTTTTCTCCTTTTGTAGAGCGTATGTTCGTCCACCGAGAGCTTCGTGCAAAGAATGTTACTCCATAGCTCCAGCGATGATCACCAAGAATGTCTGCGACTAACCATCCAGTGAGAAATCAAAGCCCTGCAAGGCGCATGTCACATGGCTTAACCACTTTGCCGCGAAGACCTCCATAGACATGTACCTGCAGCCTAATGCACTTAAACAGCAATGACAGCTATGAACAGAAGGGTCTTCTCATGTCACTGATGATGGTTCATATTTGTGGTAGACCTTTAAAACAAATGAGAGGTCCCTGGGTCTTATCATTTGAAACCACTGAACTGGACAACATACAGCTACTCCTATTTCACGGTAGCTTATGTTAGATCTATCAATATATTCTGCCTCATAAAATATTTACAACAGGAATGGACGGCAGTCAGGGATTTGAAGGAATCCATCAAGCTTTAACATGGCTAAATATAACATTGCTGAATTGCAGACCACGTGTATATGACAAGAAATAGATTAATAGCAGAACATATTTGAGGGCGGAGCTTATAAGACTGGAATAATATACATAAATTCACAAACACAGCTGAATATCACATCATATAATAACAATATATTTGAGTGTTTAAGTAAAGCCGAATTCCTAGCATTTCTAGCCGAATGAAATGATATTGAGCTGGGTAGAATTTAGTTATAGCATGGCTATATTATAAAACATGGCCTATGGCAGAGCAGTAGATGCAAGCAGATTATTGCCGAATGGCGGAACATGTCTTATAACCGGAATATAGATAAGCGGTGGAACAAAGAAGACTAGTATAGAACGAAGAAGAGTATTGTATATAACATATCTGACTGGTAGAGAAACTTGAGTGTGTGTTGAACATACATTGGAAGCAGAAGACTTTTTATTCCGATAAGCCTAGGACAGTGAAGTATTATTCTGTTTGAAAAGTACATGGAATCAAAAATGAATCACTGCGATATTTTCGAGCACACAACACAAGACGTAAGTCAAGAAACAAAATTATGTAATAGTGTTGATAGTAAGTAAAGTAAAGATCCTTTTTCACGCCCTTAGGCGCATCAAGCATATGGGAAAAGCAGCCATATTTTTACAGACCAATCGGCAATAGGTGGGTAATTTGGTCCGCATTACGCCAGCCATCTTTACTTCCCCAGGATATACATAATGGTACCTATTTTAGGTGACGTCCCGTACCACAATAAAAATCCACGCAGCCATCAGTGGGTTTCCATCGCGGTAGGTTCTAATTACGAGTCGCACCCGCAAGGCCTTAAGCCACGGAAATAGCTTTAATATTATCAGAATATTCCTGCCAATATTTGTCGTTTTGTATACACATTTATAATCACAGAAACAATATGTAATATAATTAATTGCATTCTTATTTTACTGTGTCACCCTAAGTCTGTGCATTGGTGCTAAGGCGTTGCGCTTCTAATTCCAGTTACTGACTGTTTGTCTTGCATTGGTTTTGACAGTTGTACTGAGAGCTGACCGTTGAGTAGCAATGGCAAACTACTGAAAGTAAAATGTGGCTAGAAAATCCGCAACAGCTAAAAAATTATGTGGTTGGTTCTGCAGAGTCTTGCAAAAGATACGCACCTAACGTTTAACCTCAAGTATATCAATGGACCTCCATGGTGATCACGGTGTTAATCATAGACTTACGTTGGTGAGATGTACAGTGTAAAAAAGGGATTGTGTGTTCTTTATTTTATAGTTAAAAGCATTACTGATGTTTGCTTCATTTTATGTAGATGTGAACTCTATAGTAAGGCATTTGAACACACACACACACACACACGCAACACCTGAAATACAGTAAAGTAAAGGACCCTTATCTACACCTTCTAGCGTATTGGGCGTATCGGTGGACCTATATTTTATAGACCAATCAGCACTCCATGCCTGATATGGCCTACAGCACCCGACAGCCTTTATTTCCTTGGATTTTACCTGGTACCCATTTAATCTGGGTCGACCTAGCAACCCGTGTCATATCTGACCCGGCTTTGTCAGGACCTGGACCCATGACCTTTGGGTCAACGACCCAGCGTCTGGCTGCTACACCACGGTGGCTCCCAAACCTGAAACATGCTGACAATAAATTGTTCAGTGTGTGTGTGTGTGTGTGTGTGTGTGTGTGTGTGTGTGTGTTTGTATGTGTATGTGTGTGTGTGTGTGTATTCTTCTTCTACTTATTTTTTTTCTTCTTCTTCCCTTAAAAAAAAGCTGTTGGCATATTGTGTTGTGGTTTACAGCTAGGATGCCTTCCTTTTCGGCCCAAAGATTACAATTTCACAAAACCCCTAATTTGTTGCTATTTACCGCCTGCTTGTTAAGGGGACTGAGTCTTTTCATTTGTTTTGTACCCACACTGGAGCCCCGACACGCATGGAAGGCATTGCGTTCTATCCTTGCATTCCTTTCGACGTCTTGTATGGAATCCAAGCCGGTATTTTGCCTTCTCTCTCATTAACGATACTTTTTTTTAAGAAAATGCTGTGATGGAGGCGCAATTAAACCAAAGACAAGCAAATTCTCATAAATGGCGCCAGAACTCTAAGAAAACGTCTGATGTTTCAAGACGTTAATGGAAATCACATTTGGGAACTGGAAAAATAAACAGAGCACTTAATAGACTTCCACATGCACGAGGAAATTTAGATCGATAATTATTGAGATAAAAGGTGTTTCAGACCGGGTTTTTCGGAGATTCTCTTTGTTTCTGTTTGATGCTGTCTTTAATGAGCCATTACAAGATTTACAAGTATTTGCCTGTCTGATCAAATAGCGATTTCGAGTTCCATGACGATCAGCGTATGCAGTCATGGTACGCCATTTCCCACTATCATTTGAATCCTTGTTAGATGGTACCGAAACAAAAAGCTTGTGTATATTTAAATTTTCCCAACCAGTCCTCACCTTGTGGGATGCAATTTTTCGTTAATTTGAAACCCCATCCTGACTCTTTCCAGGGGCCGCAATATAGCCCGGCCATATATATATATATATATATATATATATATATATATATATATATATATATATATATGTGTGTGTGTGTGTGTGTGTGTGTGTGTGTGTGTGTGTGTCGGCGTCTGTGGCTTAGGCGTGGTGAACCCGCTTCGTAATACAGGGGTACCGGGTTTGATCCCAGCTGTGGACGATTTGTCTTGCGCTGGTTTCGACAGTCATACCGAGTGCTGACCGTTCAGTGGCAATGGCAAACTACTGAACGTAAAATTGTGCCTAGAAAAACCACAACATATAAAAATTGCTGGTGCTGGTTCCGCAACGTCCTGTAAAGGAGACGAAACTAATTTATTTTTCTACATATAATTTATTTGCTTTTTTAGCACATTACTATTGTTATTATTATTACGCACATAAAGAAAGATGAATTTAGAGAATCATTTCCCCTAGAAAATGTGTACGCACTTAAAGAAAGATGAATCTAGAGAGTCATTTCCCCTAGAAAATTTGTACGCACATAAAGAAAGATGAATCTAGAGAGTCATTACCCCTAGAAAATTTGTACGCACATAAAGAAAGATGAATCCAGAGAGTCATTTCACCTAGAAAATTTGTACGCACATAAAGAAAGATGAATCCAGAGAGTCATTTCCCCTAGAAAATTTGTAAGGGTTTTAGGACTCTCCACTCCCCCCCCCCCCCCCCTTTCCCCCTTTTTTTCAGAAAATTTGTACGCACATAAAGACAGATGAACCCAGAGAGTCATTTCCTCTAGAAAATGTGTTCGCACATAAAGAAAGATGAATCCAGAGAGTCATTTCCCCTAGAGAATTTGTAAGGGTTTTAGGACTCTCCCCCCCCCCCCCCCCCCCCCCCCCCCCCCCCCCCCCCCCCCCCCCGATATTTGTATTGTGTCCGCCCTCCTGCTGAACATATGATTATCACTGTATACGTGGGACTCGTTTTAATCGTCTCCGTTATAACATTTCACGATTAGTTTTTTAACTCTTCTTTTCCCTACTGTAAATTCATTTTAAACCCTATAGACTCAAAATTTGCTTGAAAGCTCATGACTTGAATTAGACAATGTTAATGCAAACAGAGACTGAACTTGCATATATTACTCAGATGAAGCAGATGCACTAATCTACACAGACGGATCGGTTTTACGCCAAAAAAGAACCGCATGTGCATTCACAGCACCCTCAGCGGGCAGAACAGCCAAAGAAGCCAACGGCGCCTTCTCCATGACAACCAGCAACATGATGATGGAGGTGATGGCAGTGGCGCGAGCATTCGCCTGGCTCGAAACACAAAACTACGTCCGCGTATGTATAATCAGTGATTCAATGAGTATGATCCGGAGCGTTCGGGCAGGTTCGGTGCGAAGACAATGGCTTGAATCATTTACAGAAGTCCACTAGGCATGGAGTCACCTTTATTTTTGTTTCTGGACACGCAGGCGTCGATGGAAATGAAAGAGCTGATAGGTTGGCTGGATCCGCTATCACTATCGACGGTCAACCTATGGATCACACTGATATTAATAATGCCCTCATAGAAATAGGAAGGATAGAGGAATGTGGGGGCAGTAAATCCACAGCACTCACCAGAATGACAGACTTGGGAATTAAGATCGGCATAGCAAAAAAGGAGACGCACACCAGACACGCCAGAAGACTTGTTAATCAACATAGAACTGGTACTATTAGCCATCGCACGTTGGGGTTCATACTGAGGAGGGGGGATCTGAGCACCTATGGACATGTCCGGAGTACAATGATGATAATCCAACTAACTGACTAGCTAACTAACAAATCCAACGCAAGGCAATTGACCTGCAACTAGGATCGAAGCCGGCATCCAAGCATTACGAAGTGTTCGCATCGACTTAGCCACAGAGCCGACAACTAAAAAATATTATTCTAAAAAGTGTCCTGAATGTGTATTTCGAGGTGGTTATTGTGGTAGCATCGGCTAAGTCGAAGCGAACGCTTCGTAATGCCGGGATGCCGTGTTCGATTCCAGCTGCGGGCTATGCGCCTTGCGTTAGTTTCGACAGAGGTATCAGGAAAGCGGACCGAAAGCAATGACAAACTACTGGACGTAAATTTGCCAAGAAAAACCACACAACAGCCAGGGGTTGTTGGTGTTGGTTCTGCAAAATCCTGTAAAGGATACGCAACCAACTTTATTGTGGTAGCACACCGGCACACATTGTTGTTTGTCTTTGATTCTCTTTGAGACAGGGCTTCTTTTGATTAATTGTAAGGTGGTCGACATTACTATATTACCCGATAAACATTTAGAAAACAACAACTGTAGAACTTCTTCGAGGGTTGAGGTGCAGAGCACCTTTCACAATTACATATACTGATCACTTTTCCTTGCTACTGACACAAACAAATCTCCATTCGTTCAAGAGGATTAAACCTGGGTCTCCAGCAGGAGAGCCACATCACCTAACCCCTCCACTGGCTGCTCCTTTATTGTATAACAACACTTACAATTCTACGACGCAGTAACCGAACAGCTGAGGAGCAGATACGGTTATATGACTGAGCAGAAGGCAGACACCCCTGTTTTATTCTCCTTCCGCCACTCGGGCAATTAATTAGGTGTGACACAGTTTTTTTTTAAAGTAAAGCCAGTGTATTGACGTCATCGTTTTCGTGGAATACATTCTGTCCGATCGATTGATTAATTAGAGGGTTTGATATGTGCTGGTGGAATGGGTGTGTGTAGTTACCTTGATGTTGTCAAGTCAACCTATTACAAACATCAAAAGGGCACAGTCATGGTTTTAAAAAAAAGGGAGGGGGGGGGGTGTATGTTGTAAAATGTGGGAAACTAGAATATGGCGTGACCACTGAATATAATTTTAGAAAGAGATATAGAAAAAGAAAGAGTGAAGATTCTTGGGAGCCTTTTATCGTGGCATGGAAGGGTGTCACGTTAATAATTGCTGGAAATCTTAGGTTGTGGAGAAGCGTGACTGCCCACGCCAGTCGACAAGACACTTGATGATGAAGATAATGATGATGATGATGTATTATTGTAGCTACACATTTACTTTATCTATTTTATTCCATAGCCTGACTAAAATATGTTTAAGTTTTATGACAATTGCGTTTGTTTTGATGAGTATAGTGTACTAGAAGAAAATGTGCAGGAATTAACAGTCGACGGTCAAAGATGCAAAGAGGTATTAAAAAGGAATCATAATCATCATCAGGTGCCTTGCCGACTGGCGTGGGCGATCATGCCTCTCCACAATCTGCGATAAAATGCAGTATGTCAGCTCGTGTGCTGACACACCTCCATGCGATGCAACAAAAATGTCAAGAATCTTCTCTCTTTGTCTTCCTCTCTCCGTCCTTTCACAGATCTTTCCAGTGGTCACAACATGTTCTATTTTCCCTCTTCTCATACCATGGCCGAAAAATGATGACTGTCTCTTTCTGATGTTTGTGATAAGTTGTCTTCAGGCTCCCGAATCTTTCAAAACCTCTCGGTTGTTGTTTTTGGCTGTCCAAGGTATTCTAAGCATTATTCTGTAAATCTACATCTCTGGGGCCTCACGAATTTGTTTGGCCTGCCTACCGATTGTCAAGGATTTACAGCCATATGTTAAAGCTGGATTTATGTAGCAAGCAAGAATTTTTCTTCTAACTCTCAGTAAACAAAGATATATTGCACAAGATGTTCTATATTGTATGAAATGCAGTTTTTGCCTGTCTTATTCTGTTTCTTATCTCAGTTACACGTCTTCCTTTTGATTTTATCCATGTGCCCAGATACTTAAATTTCTGTACTTGTTTCCAAAATAACACCATCGACTTTTATTACACACTAATTGTACCCGGCCCCGCGTTGCTGTGGCATAGTTTGGCTAAATGGAAAGGAAAGAAAATAGAAATCGCACGTGCCTAATATGGTTACTGTCGCAATCATTATCAACGCACATACAGAGATAGTCATCGATGCCTCCCCCCCCCCCTCCCTACCCAAATCTACCTAATACTCGCTCCCTCATCAAAGGCTTTTGGAAAATAAAGACAATAGAAATCACATGTGTCTAATATGGTTAATGTGGAAATTATTCTCTGCACAGATATAGAGATAGTCTGGTTTGCTATTTTAGAACACGCAACATATAATTGTGTCTTTATATTAGTGGTCGTTTAAATGGTGTTATTAGCACAGTTAAAAAAAAAAAAGAATGGTTGTTTGGTTATCACATGCTAAAGCTGTTTGTATTTTTTTTTAAAGAGACGGAAGTAAAGCTTACTACTGTACTTGTAAATAACTAAGTAAGTTGTTAAAAAAAATTTGGATAGCAAAGGTAGCGTTAGTAAAATATAAAAAAAAAATTAAGAAATGAAAACTTTAAAATCATGCGTTAAGCTCTTTAATTTAACAATTTATTTCATCACCCCTCCCCTCCCCCATCCACCGAATACTGCTCTCTGCCTTATCGGAGGATTTGAAAGTCATCACCCGACGATTTTTTTTGTAAACGACGTTGATACCACTGCTCCATCCGGACTTAAATAGGGAGCCGGAATTGTAATGAGTAGTAAATGCGACTAGTGTAATATTTACCACACTATCCTTCAAGTACCAGCACAACTGCTACCACCACCGCCACCACAACAACTAAAATAATGTCACTGCTATCTGTTTTATCGTTTTATTTGGCGCCCCAAGGCTAATACTGTCGACAGGGACTGGTTAGGTTAGGATGTGTAATTTCGCTCCCCGACAGAAAAATGCCATCACCTTACCTGCGGTCTCCGGCATGACATCACTATGGTGTAACCGCCCAATCACAACTACTACTAATGTTACTTTGAGTGGGTAAGGCAGTTACTTTGACTTATAGCTCTTTAAGTTACCAGTTTATGTTACCTTCCCCCCTCCCTCCCAATTCACCGACTACTCTTTCCGTCATCAAAGTAGTGTGGAGAAAAAAAACACCATGTGAAATGCAACTAAAACAGGAAAAATACACCATAATTACGAAATGAACGCTATGATAAACAACACTGCCTAATTCCAACGCAATGTCAGTAGAAATAGTTAAATCGAAATGAAAATAAATGTAAATCTATGAAAATTCAGCGTAACCATGCTATCGGAAAGTTTGAAATGAAATCATAAGTATGCGAAATTGTCAAATTCAATTAACAACTGGTTTACCTACATATTTGTATTTTTTTTTTAAATATAGTATTTATGGCCACATGGCTAGTGCTGTCGCCACGACAGAGCAGGTCTGGGTTTTATTTTGCCCCCGGGTGAAGAAAAAAAAAAGGAAACTGCCGTACTAGGGATTCGAGCCCTAGTCTCCTGCACGGGAACCCAGTGTACAAACCATTCGGCCAGCCAACCACTGCTTCTGAACAACGAAAAGATAACAAAACCACGCAAGATAAAAATGTGTCCCGATTCTAACACAACTTAAAACCGCAGGCAATTGTTTTCTCTTAAACAGATATCCCAGATATGAACTTTAAGTAATATTGAAACGGCACAATAATAGAAATCGTACGTGTCTAACACGGTGAATGTCGCAATATTTGTCTTCGCAGACAGGCCCCCCCCCCACCCCCCCCCCCCACATTCTCTTCCCCTTTCTCAAATCCACCGACTACTCTCTAACTCATCGAAGGTTGTTTGAAGAGAAAGAAAATAGAAATCGTGTCTAATATGGTTAAAGTCGCAATTAGCGATATAGAGATAGTCTGGTTTGCTGTACTGGCGGATGTTAAAAATAGAGCGTCCCGTGTCTACTGCGCATGCACTGTGAAAGTCGATCGCCATGCGCATTTACTAAAGTGGCTATAATTAAATGTCACTTAAAATGGAAATATTAGTTTCGAAGATTTTCACAACAAATGTCGTCCCCTTTCTCTAACAATGACAGGTAGAATTTCCTGTATCAAAACAAACATATCCTGAAAATTTCAGCTAAATCGGTTTAGTAGTTTCCGATTCTATAGCTCATAAACAAACACACAAACATTGATTTTTATACATATCGATTTAGGAATAATTCGTTTCTTTGATGCAGCAGAAAAAAAAAGGAATACTGTGATAAATTAACAAGAAGAGAAGGAACATCACAATAAAGAGAGATGTAATGGGGGATATTTTCACCCAGATTAGGAAGGTTGGGGGAGGGGGGGGGGGGGCCCAAAGCTAACCTAAAAGACCGAGATATTCCAGATACTCAGATCAAACGAGGATCTTGATATAGGTGATGACCACTAGTTATCGCGGGTATCACGACGACGCGACCAAAGGTCGCCACGTTAAAGTAAAGGACCACCACGTGTTGCCACGTGAAACTAACCCGTGGTATAAGTCAGACTTGATTCTGATGAAGTTTAGTTTGTGTAATGGCAACAAGCTCAACTTGATTTATTGGAGCCGACTCTGGTCAGTGAATGCACGAAGAACCTGTTCGTTGAAGGCTGCGTGAATTGGTGTGTGAGAGCTGTGTATTAGGACAACGACTGGGCATTGTTGTAAGTTATAACATGTCAATAAATCGATGCTCGTATGACTAACTTGGTGTCGGCTTGTACCAGTTATGTAACGTAGAGTGTATGAGAAGAACATCCACTACACACACATGAAAACCACCTAGACAACGAGAGAATAAAACTCCACTTATTGCAAGAGATTTATAACAAATAACAAGTGTCTACTGTCTTATGTCATACGAAAAGATGTCAGGGGTCAAATAGGAAGAAACTATAATAGGTATTTCCAAGAACAATTGTTTAGCAATGTGGACGAAAACAACAAATTATAAAAGTGAGATTTCAAATGCTATGTACATTTAAGTTAACTGAAATAAAAAAAAATTAAGAAAATGTACTTGATACATCCCCCCCCCCCCCCTAACCCGCCACCCCCCCCCCAAAAAAAAAAATTAAAAAAACTGCCTATCAATGCTCTTTTTACCACTTCTGTGGTGTAGGCAAGGGCGGTAGGGGGTGGGGGAGCGGTATTAATCCTGAGGTTTTACGTCCGCATAGCTAGTGCTGTCGCTACGACTGTGCAGTTATGGATTTTATTTTCCCCATGACAGAGAAAAAAAAAACAGCCGCCTTACCAGGGATTCGAACCCGGGTCTCACACTTGAGAGACAAGCTTTTTAACCGCTCTGCCAGCCGCTCCTTCAAGCATTGTTTTGCGTTGTTAATCTAAACAAAGAAGACATGGCTGCCACGTAATGCTCTGAGACAGCAGTCAGTGCACAATCTTTATTGTAAAGAGCGCACACCACTTTTGAGCTTGAATGATACTTTCTGATATGTGGTTTTGAGATTCTGGCGTTTTCTAGCATTTGTTGCACTGTGTGTCTGTTATCTCATTCCTTGTTGTTTGACTACTTATCGGTTCTTTAAAATGTTTTCATGTTTCTTTGTTGGTTAAAAGGGTTCTTAACAGTGAATTTTGCCATTCTGTAGCTGTGTAAGACTGTTCTTAACATGAGTGGTTACTGCTAATGACACTCCAAATACCTATGGTCTGTGTTTTCCATGCCCTCATACATAACAATTAAACTCTTACCTAGACAGAGGGAACAGTGGCAGAGCTAAAGTATACGTTATTCACTACTTGGATATCGCTAGCTGTGTCTTGACAGGGAGGGAGAACTAGGACATCGCTACCTGTGTCTTGACAGGGAGGGAGAACTAGGACATCGCTACCTGTGTCTTGACAGGGAGGGAGAACTAGGACATCGCTACCTGTGTCTTGACAGGGAGGCAGAACTAGGACATCGCTACCTGTGTCTTGACAGGGAGGGAGAACTAGGACATCGCTACTTGTGTCTTGACAGGGAGGCAGAACTAGGACATCGCTACCTGTGTCTTGACAGGGAGGCAGAACTAGGACATCGCTACCTGTGTCTTGACAGGGAGGCAGAACTAGGACATCGCTAGTTGTGTCTTGACAGGGAGGCATAACTTTGACATCGCTAGCTGTATCTTGACAGGGAGGCATAACTTTGACATCGCTAGCTGTATCTTGACAGGGAGGCATAACTTTGACATCGCTAGCTGTATCTTGACAGGGAGGCAGAACTAGGACATCGCTAGCTGTGTCTTGACAGGGAGGCAGAACTAGGACATCGCTAGCTGTATCTTGACAGGGAGGCAGAACTAGGACATCGCTAGCTGTATCTTGACAGGGAGGCAGAACTAGGACATCGCTAGCTGTTTCTTGACAGGGAGGAAGAATCAGAGATTGAGACAAAAATATGGTCTGAGATGACACGGGTAACACGACAGGTTCGTTAACAAAAGCGCTTGGAACGAGAGAGAGAGAGAGAGAGAGAGAGAGAGAGAGAGAGAGAGAGAGAGAGAGAGAGAGAGAGAGAGAGAGAGAGAGAGAGAGAAAGAGAGATCGACCGACTTACCGACCGATCGACAGACCGACAGACCGACAGACAGAGACATAGAAAAAGAGAGAGTAGGGAGAGAGATGATGCTGATCTGTCACGGTAAAAGTATTATTCAGAGCAAAATGTCTTTCACTTTACCACAGGGCATGCTGAAAACAGACACCAGTCTGAGTGACGGTATCACACAATGATAAAATCTGACCAGCAAGATAAACTTTACATGTTGACGGAATGCAATGTGGCCACGAGTGGTATTTCTTCTTCTCTCCTGTATTCACTGCTGTTTTATTCCCACTATACTGTTCATCGCTCTTGACATCTTTTTGTTCCTATTTTGATGCAGTTTGCCTTGTTGTGGACTTGTGGTCAAGCCATTCGTTTCGAGCTCTGAGGGTCGTGTGTTCGTTTCACAGGTCGGTCGGTCTATTCGGATTTGTAATTTTTTTGTAATTTGTCTGTGATTGTCGTCGGCATTAGGTTTTTGTGCAACGCTTTCGGCAGGCAGGAAGTTGTTCTGCGGAGAGAGACCTAGTCATATTTGGTAAAACCTATCGACTTTAACCTTCAACTTTATTCTTTCTCTCCTCTTCTTCGGTGGTCCATTCTTCCTCACCCTCTTTCTCTTCTGTCCCGATTCAGTCTCCATGTTAGTGTGTAAGATGTTTAATATGCTAGACTTTTTCTCCCGGTCACGCTGGTGTGTTTGGAAGTGAACAGTTGGACAGAATGGCTGGCTCTGCACAACTTGGTGGAATGGTCATGCATGAAAAGGCATATTTGGTTAGGGCCTTGTGGGAGAGAGCGTGTACACTTCGGAGGAGCAGATGGATCACCACAGTCTGGTGAGATTGATGAAGCTGGGTGTGACAAGCGGTTCTGTCAGATAATTGAGGCTGAAAGGAAAGGCAAGACGGACGTTTTATCAGAATGTTACTGGCACTATTAGTATCGGAACTCTGCGCTGGCTGTTGAAGATGCGGAGGGAACGCTTATGGGTGTGTCTGAGTGCTGTGATGTCGGTTTTTGAATCATCTCAGCTCAACTCATCTGCTAGGCTCAGATTTGTATAGACCAATCGTCATTTGACCAGAGAGGAAAGGGGGGGGGGGGGGGGGATCGTATAACTTTTTACTACCTTTACTTTCTAGGAAATTACCTGACATCAGTTTTAGACTTGGTCGACTTCGCAACATCTGTCTGTCACAACAATCAACTTTGCCTTTATGTATGTGGATTGAAACCAAAGACTTTACGGAAAGTCTATTCAATGCGCTACAACTGCACCCCCCCCCCCCCCCCCCCCCCCAACAAAAAAATTACCATGATAAAAAAATCAGATGAATTATCAGTTAGGCAGGAATGTGGTTGCGTAAAGTCGTGGGGTTTTTCACTTGTTGACCCATACATTCCCACAGATTCAACAAACGTAAAATCATCTTGTAATGCACTCTACTTCAGTCTGTAGTGTCCAGCATGTAATCTCATAATCATGACCTTATCTTACTTTGAATTCTTCTCTTTTTCTTCTGCCTTTCTATCCCCCACTGGAGCATAGACCCTTAACCAACTCACTCCAAGTCGTTCTACCCTTCGCTTTTACATGGAGCTTCTTCCCCCCCCCCCCTCCCCCATTTCCTCTCCATCTTTCTAACTTCATTATCCAGCTCCCTTTTCCTTGTGTTTGAATCCAATGATCATTAAACCTTTTTTTTACTCATGCGAATGTTTCACATTCCCCTTGTCGTGACTAAAACTCCAGTTTCCCTCTGGATCTCTTCCCTACTTTCCCGTTGTCGTGACTAAAACTCCAGTCTCCCTCGTTTTGAGGACGTGCCTTGTGAAAGCTCATTGGCATTTTCTGATGTGGTTAATTGTTTGCAATTTGCGAATTTACCGCTTTCAGAATATCTGCATTATGATTTGATTGTCTGTGCCATATTGATATTCAAAGGCAGTGATGAATGACCCATGTCACATAATCACCAGAATCTCGAATCAGTTCTGTGATCTTGCTTCGCTCGAGCTATGTAGGAAAGGCGTCTAGGTATTTCCTCTCCACCCCCACCCCCTTACTCCCCCCCCCCCATACTTCCTGTTTTCTCTCTCGCTATATGAGCAACTTCATCATATTAGAAGAGAAAATGAAAAAGTCAAACAAGCGAGTATATTTCATAAACAGATTTATCTTAATAACAAGATATTAATTCAACTGTATACATATATAGATAGATATTATTTTTTTAGCAGTGATCAATACTTGCCGCTTCTACCCCCCAATTAGCACACGGTTATAAAATATTCACAAGGGAATTCTGACTTTTATGTGCATATTTAAAATATCTTTTCCGTGGAAATACATTGCTGACGCACTTGGCCAGAGTCGCAATGATAGATACACAATTATACTTAGATGAACGGCTGTTTATAAAGTATTCATAATAAAAGCCGGATATATAATTATTTCTTGTGAGTGCCTGTCTAAATGCAGTATTAAGTGTAGAGCTGATACAATTGTTTTCTCCTGGCCTAAAATTGGTTTCTATTTAAGTATGTGTTCAGGTGGGAGGGGGAAGGGGGGGGGGGTGGGGTTGCCGTTACATAAGTTAGAGCAAATTCATTTGATGTTTTTTTCTGTTGAAAAGTTGCATTTCGCAATAATCGTCTAAAATTATGCGTGCGCGTTGGTATAAAAAATACGCCTACTAAATACGCCTACTTTAATCTCTCTCTCTCTCTATCTCTCTCTCTCTCTCTCTCTCTCTCTCTCTCTCTCTCTCTCTCTCTTGTTGGACCCTACCAGGACATTACACAATCAATAAACACCCGGTGACACAAAGTGCCACCATGCGGATGAGGATCAAATCCCAGAAACCCATTAGGCCATATTAATAGCTCGGCTATATTCAGGGCCATGGCAAAAGCCAGGGTGGGGCTTCAAATAAGGAAAAATTGCATTCTGCATGGAGACGACTTCTCTAGGTGTACACCCACTTTCATCAAATACACTTTTCTTTCTGGTGAGGTTGAACGTCATCATTACCCCCCCCCCCCCCCACACACACACACACTCACACACACACACACACAGAGACACACACACACACAAATGACAATGGCGTTTGCCACCCGCACACAGTTGGACTGCAACCCGTTCTCTTCACCGCGACACATAATGCCAACAAGGGATGGCGGTGTGACGAACTCTTCTTATTCGCGTCCAGCGGCTGTACACTCATGACGAGAGTTCTTATGGACTTTTGTCTTGTTTTGGAACTTGAGTTTTGCGTTCGTATCCTTTTTACATGACTGGCGTATTTGTATGCAGACTGCTGGTTTCTCGCCTATCAGAAAGATGCACTCCGGCTTGGCAGGAAAAACCCCTAAATTAGTCTAGTTTACGACTTGCTTGTTAAGGTGCACTGGATTCTTTTTTTACCCTAACCCGACAATAAGGCCCCGGCAGCTACACGGGAGGTAATGACGATGATCATGAGATAATGATGTTGGTTTTGGTGGTTATGATGACGAGGGTTCTAATGCCGACGACGGTGACGATAATGATGATGATGGCGATGATGTTGTTGATGGTTATGATGATAACGATGATGACGTTCGATATGACGACACTAATGATGAGCAATTCACCTACATCTGGTATACGGTGCGTAAAAAGGACCATGGAGTGTTATGTTAATTAGTAAATAATCTTTTGTGATTAAAACATATGACGATAGAAACCATCAGCAAGAAGGTCATTGCAATTACATCACACATTAAAAGAGATTTTAAACAAACAAATCATAAAACTTCAGCCACACAAATCGCACATAATGTTCCGGGAACGACTGTCACAATGCTAAACAAAACCTACTGTAGTGGTTTTCAGTTAGCTAAGATCGTTGGACCCTTCTTATTCTCTAAGGTTTGCCATGAAACATATACTTTTCATGTCATACTGAAGAACTTAGTGCAATTTGTAAATATTTTAATCGCTAAACGGATTGCACTCTAAAGGTGACTGTTGTACTTTCAAAGGGTCACAAATTGGGCAAGTTGGTCCGTTTTATAGTCTATAAAACCACTTGTCTTTGAGACCGGCAATTGTAAAGCATGAGATTTTTATGTATATAACAATATACATAACATGAATATCTATTTAAAAACTCACAAAAACATGCATACATACATACATAAATATATATGTACACACGTACATGTTATATTTATATATATACTAGCTGTATCCGGCCACGAGTTGCGGTGGCCCAGAATGGTGAAATGGAGAGGAAAGAAAATAGCTCTCAGCTAACAGTGTCTGACATATCCCTCCCCCTCCTCTTCCCTCGAGCAAGTCATATCTCCCTCTCCGAAGGATTGAAAAATCATCCATGGCGAAACTATCTGAACATAAATTGTTAAGAAATGAGAACTTTAAAATAATATTTTAAGCTCTCTCAGCTAACTGTGTCTGGCAGAACAGTTACAACTACGCTAACAAACACTCAAGCATGTAGTGGAAATGAAATTATATACACATGCAAAAATCAATAAGAGTTCAGCAGTGAAAAATGGCTAATAAATTAAAAACAAATCTGGGCTGGCAACTAAACAAATAATGATTTGATCGTTGCTGGAGCTACGTCGTTCGTGGTTTGTGCGATTTTCTGAGGAAAGAAAATCACGCTTTGAGTCAAAGGCAACTTTGTATGAAAATTTGAAAGCAATCAGTTCAGTAGTTTCCGAGTATATAGTTAAAAAACTCGACAAATTGAGAGATTTTTTATTATATATATATTATATATATATATATATATATATATATAGATATATTATATATATATATTGATATAT
This sequence comes from Candidula unifasciata, assembly GCA_905116865.2. Classification (NCBI taxonomy): domain Eukaryota; kingdom Metazoa; phylum Mollusca; class Gastropoda; order Stylommatophora; family Geomitridae; genus Candidula; species Candidula unifasciata. Next base: position 374,746 of record CAJHNH020007690.1, read on the forward strand.
ATATATATATATATATATATACACACCTCATATATATATATATATATTATATATATATACGTACATACATACACACGCACACACACACACACTCATACACGCTCACACACACCCTACATACACATGCACGCACACACTCACACATACACGCTCACAGACACATACACACACATATGTATATACTCACACATGAATACTTACACACACATTTAGGGCGAAAGACAGTGTGGGCTGACTGCAGCCATCCGTCAGTGGGGGGACGGCACCGAGTTAATTGATTAATCGACTCATGTTAGATTCGAGGAACTTTTTTAAGCATTAGAAAGTAGCCCTGCTGAATTACTTACTTCAGCTGCGTGTTTCTTGTTTTTTTTTTTTTTTTTTTTAGTTTTAAGAACGGACACCACAGCTTTCAGGTCAAACAATTAGATGTTCACTCTCCCTCATCAATATATGTAATGTATTGATTATGGTCGCCCTTGTAAGAAAATAGTTGTAGACACGACTTTATTCCTCCTCCTATGCCCCTTTTACCAGTTTCTTGCTGGCTCAGTATTTAAATCTAAACTCATTTTAAACTGAGCGGCGGCCGTGGCTTAGGCGTTGCGAGTCCGACTCCACATGCTTGGATTTTCATCGTGATATGGGGCGTCGCAGGGTGACCCAGTCTGAAATGGGTGCCATGATGTATTTTCTAAGGAAGTAAAGACGGCCGGCCACATTATTCACCTAGTGCCGATTGGTCTGTAAAAATATGGCTGCTCTTTCCATATGCCAGATGCGTTAAGGGCTTGAAAATGGATCTTTACTTTTTTTTCCAACTTTTACATTCTTAACCATATCTGTGTAAATATGTGACACGGGAATAGTTGTCTTAATCTCTCAATTTGCAATCTTTCCAGTAGCATGGATTGCCTAGCATCTTTGACATTTCTCAGCATCGTTCGTCTCAGAGTTTTGAAATGGGAGTTATCGTTTCTTCAATCCATGTGTTTCCCATTTCAGTATCTGTCCAAACATATTCACGACGCGTTTACGTTAGTGTTGCAGTAAAAAGACGCATTTCAGTCATTTATTGATTCAAGCTGCTAGAACTGAGGATTATCTTGTTTCTTGAATGGGTCCATTAGTGCTTCAATTTCCTCTATTTTTGAATGCTCATCCTGGCAGCAAATAGTAGTTAGCAGAATGGACAACAATTTGAAAACTCTTCAGCTCAAAGAAATTGCATCAGGCAGATTGTGCACTTTTTTTTCTGTTTCGTTTTGTTGCTAGAAGTTCGAGGAGCTGCTGGCTGGAGTGCTTGTTCTAATTCGGGAGGTCCAGATTCGAATCTTTCTATTCACCATGCAGCAGGTCCTTTGCAACACGTCGCTCTCATCACCGTCTACGTGAAAGAAACTCAAACTCATGCTAGCTCCCTAGTCTGGTACGCTTTCACATTCAAGGAGTCGCTTATATTAGAGATAGCAATAGGTAGTTTTGTTTCGCTTATTTTGCTATACATTTTGATCCGTAACTAGAGACGCGACCGCGTCCCCAAAAAGCAACCCGAATTGACCGTTATTGACAAATTATTTTTCCGTCCTCTTTACGTCAAAGATCAAATCGGAACAATTATTGGGAGTTATTGGAGAGATGCTAGCTCTGATCTGAGATGGTTTTGATTCGTATACAATAAATCGATTTTTTTTTTTTGCAGCACGCAGTGAATTAACGGTAAGTAATTTCGTAAATATCTTCCTAATTAGCCAGATTACCTCATTTTGTGGTGTATTTTTGAATTCTACGTTAATTTTTTTAGGGTGTGGGAAATTTCACAAAGATTGGCCTTAGCGCAAATGTTTAAAAACATTTTTAGTGGCATCACTGTTTTCGCTTTAAATCCAATATGTTTGCACTAGGAGACCGTTTTTTCCGCTTTATAATTAACTTAAAATAATTATTAAATTAGCTAGTGTTATTTTAATCATTTAAAAAAAATTAACAACCATTGTAGTATTTTTTCATGCGTCTGTCATTATTTAGAGCTCTGCGTATTTCCTGTTTGAGATATTTTTTCCTGATCCTCCCCAAATCCCAATAATTAATTTCGGCCATCACTGTGCATTTTCTAAGATGATTCTTTAGTAATTAACTTCAGATACTTTGTAAATTATTAATGTTAAGTGAGCTATTTTTTAAACATCTACAACTCTTGTAGCATTTTTTATGCGTCTGTTATTATTTAGAATCCACGGAATTTTCTGTCAGAATTGGTAAAACTAAGTGGTCGAGAAACAGCAGCAACGCTGACCGCGTTTCCGTCCATCGGGCCTGCTTTCCCCAAAGAACTGGGTTTTTATACGACACCATGGGTTAAGATTTTGGAATCTGTTTTTTTTTTTTTTAAATATACATATCCTTATATAAAAGTGGGTAAATGTTTCATTTCGTAGCTATAAAATTAACTATAAAACATGTACTATTCATCAAATTTTTTTTTGTGGGGGGGGGGGGGGGGGGATTTTTGCTTATATATTTCTTGGGTTTTTGGTCAGCCTAGCTTCGGGTTTGACAACAATTCCATTGGCAACCCACCCATGCTTGGCTGTCCGCGTGTGGCTGCTATAGAGCTATTTCTTACATTAAATGCGGGTGGACATGGGAGCCAAGGTCATTTTTGAAAGAAAAGAAAATCCGGCCTGACCTGATTCCCAGAAATGAACACACGTGTTGTGTTTGCCCTGTTGTTAACACTGTCACTGACCAATTATAAAAAACAGGACGTCTACTACCAGTGGGCTCAGTTTTCTTCTACCATACACAACGGATAGTTGGGGGAGGGGGAGTAAAAGATTGAGAGAAAGTTGAGAAAGAGGGGAGCAGGAGGAGGAGACTTGAAGAAAAAAAAAAGAGACTAAGAAAAAAAAGTAGGCACTGAGACATGGGGAAAAAGACAGGAAAGGAAAAAGAAAGAAAGAAGAGGAGAGATACCAGGAAAAGAGGGTAGCAGGAAGGGGGTCTCCTTCCTGTTACCATACCATGCCTTCTGCTATAATTATTTTTCCCATCTGCCGTGGTGCTTGATGTGACCAAACTATTTTAGCTTCCAAGACAAGATGCTGTTTATTAGCAAATCTTCATTGATGTTCAGATCTTATAAAATTTCAGTGTTTCTTCTCTTCTTTGTATATCTTTGTAAGATGTCAGAATCTTTGTAGATGATTAAATATATACATATAGACATTTACATATGTAATGGACAACAATAAATTATTGGTAGCCGTAGTTAGTATAGCTAGTGGTGATAACAATGATGATACTGGGTGAGGGGGAGGGCGGGTTTCCGTGGCGAAGTGGTCGAGCCATTTGCCTGGCGCTCTGAAGATCGCGGGTCTGCTTCACGGCTGCGCCGTTCAGTTCACAAGTGTGAGTTTTACGGAGATATTTGGAGATCGTTGTCGGAACTACTCAGTTCGTGCTCTGTGCGTAGCTCTCGTCAGGTGGTTTGTTGTTCTACGGAGAAAGACCGAGCCATATGGGATAAAACTTGGTGTAATGAAATCGATTTAATAACAAAGAGAACAAGAATATACACAAGGCCCTAACAAGTAGTGGTAGGTGACTGATTAGTGGTGATTCCTTTAAAGTCGGAGTTCATCGGCCTGGGAGACATGGAACCAACAGTCTGCATACCTATAAGTCAGATCTATAAAAGGGAAATGCATGCAATAGTCAAGTTTGGCTGGAAATGACCATCAAAGATAACTGTCCCTCGCCATGCTTGTACAGTCTTGAAAACTGAATGTCTATCTTTTGATATCACATCCCATTGATGCAACCTTCTAAGCTGTGCTCCTGAAACTCCGTGTGTTGGTTGAAATAGGACTTATTCTTCCCTGAAACCAAATCTCCAGTGTTTCAGTTCGACTTTCCAAATGTTTCTTCTTTGCTCAGTTTTTCTACCATAGAATATCGCTGAGTATATACAGTCCCCCCCCCCCCCCCCCCCATTAAAGAAAAGGTACGTGTAGTCACCACACAAAAAATAAGTGAGCAACACTAAAAAAAAAGGGTGCCTATAAAAAGTGCGGGCACTGCGTACCATTACATACTGCCAGAAAAAGAAACCAGAATATACATATGTGAGTAAAGGATCTGTTTACACGCCATCAGGCGTACTGGGTATAAAAGACGACCTAAATTGTATAGACCAATCGGCACTCGGTTGGTGATGTCATCTACATCACACCGGCTGCATTTACTTCCCAGGACTTAACTAGTTAAGGTTATATCGACAAGGGAGCCAAGGTAAGTTTGAAAATAGTTTAGTTCCGCCAGGAGCTGAACCCACGACCTTTCGATCAGCAGGCGAGCGTCTAGCAGCTACACCACAGAGGCTGCCATGGCTCGTGATAACAATGAAAGGGTCTTGTAAATAACAAGACACGAGACAAAGTTCTTCAGATAAATTACCATAAACAAAATATTTATCAAGTTTGCAAGAGACGCTTGCCTGGCCAAAAATTATGGGATGAATTGTCATTACAGAGATAAATGTGACGAAGAATCCTGTGCAATAGACGAATAGGTCAAACAAGGAACATGTTTGTTGAACATATCTAAAGGAAGCCATTAGAAGCAGTGAAGCGAGCAACAGAAGACACTTATCATTAGCGATAAGGAAATTAGAAGGCTGCAATACCAGCCCAAGGAATTATCGGATTTTTGATTAGGAATAAGATACGACCTACGGGTCATCTGTTCTCCTCTCATAAACTGACTATTGAAAACTGTTTGATTCACAAATGCTTGGAGTGTGAGTTATGCGCACTTTATGATTACCCATTACAGTGAAATAAACGCTCCATTTGGTTTCTCTGAGTGACGTAATTGCGTTGTACTTGTTCACAGCAAAGCTGCGATATTTGCGCCATTCGTCTGACACATGCGACATTATCGAGTATTCGTTGATTGGGTTAACTTCCTGTGGTAAACATTGAAAGAGGTAAACATTTTCAACCATATACAACATGTTATGTGTCACTTCTCTTTATCCATTCATTATAGAGTTGAGTTGAGTCAATAATTGACATCACAGCACTCAGGGCATTACATGCATACTTCGTCCTCATCCTCAGCAGCCAGCGCAGAGTTCTAATCTGGTTATATGTTCCGTCTTGCCTTTCCCGTGAATGTAGTGAGCTGGCCAGACCCCACGGGTTACACGCAGGTGCTTCATTCTCTGTAGGTCCATCCATTATAGCAATTACACAAACATCATCATGTTACAGGTCCTTTGTAAAATGTCGCACTCGTCAAGGTCTGCATGAAAGTAACTCGTTCTCTCGCCAGCTTTCCCGCCTGGAGCACTTTCCTACCCATGGTGTCTTTGATATCACACGCCCATCTTCGTGCTGGTCGGTCCCTGCTCCCCTAACCTGGTACCAAGCTTTCTGACATTATTATGAACAATCCTCCGTGGTGGATTATTTTGCCCAAATATTTCAGTTGTGGAGGAAGAGTTTGCAAACTCCTGATGGGCAACAACAGCTTTCGTCATTCCATGTCGATGTAACTGTCACTCATGTTTGTATTTATCACATTCTTTAGGGTTATTTAAACAGGGTGTGGTGAACCTGAGGTTTAAGTTCACATGGCTAGTGGATGTTTAATGTTTGTCCCCTACAGAAAAACAAATCTATCACCTTACCGGGTGGGCAGTCAGTAGAATGTTCTCAGATGTTTGTGGTCCCGTCTGACATGCACATTGTGGGGACTGTACAGTCTTCATTTCATGCATATTTTTGCTGAGCCTGTCGTGTCTTGTTCTTACATGGAAAATGTTTTGTTGTTTTCTTTTGAGTCAGCTGATGGGATCTTGGTTTTTTCTTTTTTTTTTTTTCGTGTTTGTTTGTTCTCTCCACAGTTACTTTAAAATTTTTTTTGACAAATGTTTTGATGTCTGGTAATGACAATTAATGGGTGTATTGTTTCTCCTTTGTTACATTTTTTGCAAGTCTGTCCGTTAGCTATTTCCTTATATGCCGCAATGAGTCGGGATACTTTTGAGTTGCCAAGAGGACCGGCATGCAGTCACATAGGAAAACCATTTTGCTGGGTTTTTTTTTTAAACACATGACCTTTTCACTGTGCTCACATCTTGAAGAACGATGACCGAACCAGCTTCTCTGTTTTATGCTGCTCCCTCCAATGATCCGTCGGTGTATACATGTGTCCATGTGGTTTTTAGGTTAGAGTTATAGACGTTTTCAAGGATCTTTGCATGTAATACTAGGCCACATTCTTGAACCTTTCTGTTTATGCCTGGGATTGATGATAATTTCCAAGTTTGGCACTAGTAGCACAGTGTTTGGTATGAATATGTTGTTTATAATCTGTTCCTTGGTGGCCATACTTATGTCTGGATGTCTTTATAACGGTGTCAGCTGGTACACTGGCTCTTTGATATTTTGTTTCTTTTTCCCAATCAATTTTCCCGTCTTGTGGGAATATACTTTCCAGATATTTAATTTCTTTAGCTTGCCTCAAAAAAGTACGATTCAACCCGTTATTAAGCAGACTAGGACATTTAATGACCTTCAGTTTTATCATATTACTTGCATGCTATCGTTTCTGAGTGTGGGACTTGTTTAAATTGTTTTGTAGCAGTCCGTTTAAAGACGCAAAATAGGCAAATTACACAATTACAGTCACCAGTGTTTTACATCATTTGAGCCTGTTAGTTAATACAACTTTCACAACAGCGTTTGCATCCGTCCATCGATCCATCGATTGATCCATTCATCCATCCATCAACCCATCCATACACCCATCCATTCATGCCTCCATCCATTCATCCGTTCATTCAACTCTCTGTTAGTCTGTGTGTCCCTCTGTTTAACTGTATCTGTATATGTCTGTCTGTCTATATCTGTCCGCCTGTCTGTCTACATCTGTCTGTCTGTCTGCCTGTCTGTCTGTCTCTTTGCAGATTGCTGGTCCGTCGTTCAGTCCGTCCTTGTAACTGTCTATTTTCTACTACCCGGTCCGTCAGTTCTTACACTGCTGAGCGCTTTTTGTGTGTTTTATTTCCCTGGCTATATTACTTTTGTACTCTCTCTCTCTCTCTCTACCTATGTATGTATCATATATATATATATATATATATATATATATATATATATATATATATATATATATATATATTCATATATACATACATATATATATATATATGGTATGTGTGCGTCCATATGTCTGTCTGGAGGCAGTGAATGAATCTGTTTCTGACGTGCTCAAAGAAAGGTTGGTAACGTCACCGAAGACAAATCGTATCGTCTGCTTGGTGATGATTGTAGCGGCGGGAGACGCTAATAGTGATGGATCAAACATTCAAGTATTGGTCTCAAAGTGTCTGGGAAAGTGGGTCTCCTGAGAAAAGCACTGCTTGTTGTGTAAAAAGTAGCAATAGCCAGTGGCAGGATGGTCATTATGTCAGCCTGTTCCATAGCAAGTGAGCCCTTATACCTTAAACTGTATATCAAATAAGAATGTGACTTTTTAGTAGACTAGTCATGCAGTGATAGGAATTTCAGGAATATTTAATTAACGCTTCAGCACTACTGATATTTTTGACATTTATAAATGGGCTGTAAATGTTTTGATACACTTTTCGCCACTGGCAACAGCAGTAACAGTTGTAACATTTCAAGTAGTAGTATTAGTGGTAATAGAATTTGATAGTCGTAGTAGTAGAAGTAGTAGTTGTTG
>CAJHNH020007690.1:387500-391971 GCA_905116865.2 Candidula unifasciata
GCACCGAAAACTTACCGGATTAACGTGTAATCGCTGCACAGAAAACATGCAGCAGAATGTGAACTAATGAGATTTATGAGGGAACCGTGAAATCGATGACGACAACACAGCAATTAGGCTAAAGCAGGAGATTTCCGATATCAACGCGGTAGAAGACACACACAAAAATCATTTAAGAGAGGAGGCAAAAAAACGAATTGTAGAAACAAAGAAAGAAAATTTTAACATAGATTTTAATTCATTGATTGTGTTGTCCATTGGAAAAGTTTTTTTTTTTTTTTTCATGTAAGGGACATGCCATTCCATTGGCACATCGGACGTATGGAGCTTCCCTCCTACCATATACAGCCGTTCTCTTGCACTTGCTTACACACGCCATATTCTTTCAAAAATATAATTATATTTCTTGGCTATTTAGCACAAAATAATAATATAATTACTATTTCTATTATCAATATTATCAAAATAAACAAGACTAAGTTATACTTACAACTTGTAGTCGTACTACCAATCTCGGAGGTTCTTTCAAATATATTATTATATTTCTTTACCATTTAGCACATAATAGTAATGAAATTATTGTGATTATTATTGTTGTGAAAATAAACATGGCTAAGTCATAGTTATAACTTGACCAATCGGCATTCGATGAGGGGGGGGGGGGGGCAAATTTATCCCGGCTGTATACTTCCTAAAATATTTCATTTTGTTGCTTCACGCCTTGTTGACATGGTAGATTGTAAAAACAAAAATGGCGTGCCATCTTTACAGTGTAGTTTGACTACAATAAACCTATGCTAGGAATGTGGCGTAAAACTTTCCTGAGACTATCTGCCGCGAAAATGGAAGCCTTAGTAGAAGGGGAATCGTGAAATGGTTACACGGATTGACAAAACTCAGAGGCCCAGAACTGCAAACGTCTCGGAGCTATGGTCAATAAAACGTATCTTCGCATTCATTGGGACTGGATCACAGTGATATCTCATTAAAACGAATTTCAGTCAACCGAAACTTCACAAGATAATGTTAAGAACTAAAAATCGGAATTGTAGACTGTTTCAAAACTGGCACCATTACACTGAAACAAATATCTCGACACTCCTGTGCGGATTAAGGCGAATTTTAGCATGTACCCTTAGATTTTTCATGTCCTTAGGATTTTATAATTTACAGTTGCACAGGTGCTGCTGTTTTCCTTGAGTGGTGAATATCGTTGATGTTTGGTCAACTAATAATTTGTATAGTTTTAAAAATAGAATGTATAGCAATTATGTCCACGTGCGGAGTTTGTTTGGAAGTCAAATCACATGTGCAGCAAGGCGTGGTAATTATTTTGATAGCTTATCCCGCATACAATAAAAACAATTCGCAGTTCATGGGAGACTAATGCTGGAGTTGACCACTTGAGAGTAAAACACATATGAAGCACGTGCAATCTGATGGTTTGAAAAGTTTCTGTTACTAAGTCAACAGCTGGCTGCTGAAGATGGAGATGGAGCGCTAATGGGAATGCCCCAAGTGCTGTGATGTCGGTTCTTGAGTCAAATCAAATCAAATAAGTTAACAGCAAACATGATGACTGTTTGCTTTGAATCTGTGTGGTTTTTTCCATATACCGCCAAATAAGGTAAAACGAAAACTGGATGTTTGGTTATATTAAAAAGTATCTTACAAGGATATGATTAATAACAGGTTGCAGGCAGAATTTTAACACCATACAGTGAACGTTTGTCTATCTTCTATTACCCTAACAGGACATCACACAGCCATAAACACCCGATGACACAAAGTGCCACCATATGGATAAGAATCACCCGTGGAGAGGTCCCAGAAACCGCGTTCAGCAATTAGACCATATTTATGGCCGTGATGTATTGCAGCTCCTTGAAAGAGACAGAGTAGGGCTTCAAATAATAAAAAAATAGCATCCCACAAAGGGATGACAACCGAACGTTTATTTTGATTAAATGTATAAAGTTTGGCAGTTAAACGACCTGTACTTGACTAATACATCCCTGCTGGGGCTAACATTTCGTTCATTTAAACAAGATCTGGTCTTAAGTCTGTTTGTTAACGAGATTTTACTGCATAAGAAATATACTCACATATAGTGGGAACTTTTTTTTGGAGACAAGTTCAAGCCGCTGTAGTGCAATCTCTAACTAGTGGTTAACTATTTGATTCCCTTTTAAGGAATTTATCCGATAAATCTTGTTCATTCCCTTTTTTAGTAGGATAGCGTAAAATCTATCTAGTGAGAATAATCCCAACAATGCCAGCAGAGAAGGCGTACAGCGTAAAAATAGAAGCACGAAGAGGCAGAGGGAGACCTAGAAGAAAATTGATTGAAGCAGTCGGCGACAACTTAAAACCTCACATCATCAGTGTATACCAAGAATCAGAGCTCTCTCTTGTCTCTCTGCCTATCCTCAGTTGAACTGCGATGTCTACAGGCATAAAACAGATATATAAAAAAAAAAAACAGTTCGTTGCAAATCCTTCACAGGAACGTTGCAAATCCTTCACAGGAACGTTGGAAATCCTTCACAGGAACGTTGCAAATCCTTCACAGGAACGTTGCAAATCCTTCACAGGAACGTTGGAAATCCTTCACAGGAACGTTGGAAATCCTTCACAGGAACGTTGGAAATCCTTCACAGGAACGTTGCAAATCCTTCACAGGAACGTTGCAAATCCTTCACAGGAACGTTGCAAATCCTTCACAGGAACGTTGCAAATCCTTCACAGGAACGTTGCAAATCCTTCACAGGAACGTTGCAAATCCTTCACAGGAACGTTTCAAATCCTTCACAGGAACGTTGCAAATCCTTCACAGGAACGTTGCAAATCCTTCACAGGAACGTTGCAAATCCTTCACAGGAACGTTGCAAATCCTTCACAGGAACGTTGGAAATCCTTCACAGGAACGTTGCAAAACCAAACCCATCATTTTTAGGCTGCTGTGCTTTTCTAAACAAATTTATGTTTAGTAGTTTGCTATTGCTGACTTAACGACTTGTACGCCTGGTCAGCTTGTACGCTTGGTCGACTTGTACGCCTGGTCGACTTTTACGCCTGGTCGACTTGTACGCCTGGTCGACTTGTACGCCTGGTCGACTTGTACGCTTAGTCGACTTGTCCGCTTGGTCGACTTGTCCGCTTGGTCGACCTGTACGCTCAGTCGACTTGTACGCGCGGTCGACTTGTGCGCCTTGTCGACTTGTACACCTGGTGACTTATACGCCCAGTCTACATGTACACTCTAATTTACGCAACTGTAAACCAGTGGTCTCAAACCTGAGGGTAAGAGGGTGGGGTTATGTGGGGTGTCATCTGGGGGATAGGAAGGTTTCAGGGTGGCGTCAAACAATTTTAAAGGTCAGTGTACTTGTACACGTCATAATCCGTTAAACTTACTTTTTGTTTTAGTGTAATTGTAAAATAAAATATGTTTTAAAACTACTTTATTATCAAACAAAACGATAAGGAACAATGATGTTACTTTCTGGAGTAGTTTCTACATCTACCGTGACAAAACTAATCAATTTAACAACGCGCATTCGGATCAAACTTCTTTACAGGCTTTCTGTTTTTTTTTTAATTGTTGTTGTATATTGTCCACCTCTTTCTAATCGAGAGAGGGTGGGGAGGGGCATAGGTAGTGGTTGTAGGGTCTAGCAATATACTCAAGGGGACCTTGACGCTCTTGCCAATATACTCTGGGGGGGGGGGGGGGGAGGCGACAAGAAACTACTGCTCTAAACGAAGAAGTAACCCTTTATCTAGCCATTGGCCCCATTCGTACATAAACACCGTAGGATGCTCTCTTAAATCCTACAATGATCAGCAAATCCATTAAGCTTATTTAAGATCTCTGTAAACACATTGATAGCTGAATGATTCTGTGTCGCCATTGCTCTGTCACCAGTTTCTGCCCGGCGTAATCCCTGGAGATCCCACTCTGGCAGCTGTCTTCTGATAATTACATGCATGATAATTGCTGTCAACGAACTGTGAGTGGGCACAGGATCAATACTGTCTAGGATTTGGACCGCTGTCAGTCTGTCTGTCCTTCTAAGTTACAGCGTATCTGCTTCCTGGTCTGTCTGTGCGTATATTCGCGTATGCATCTATCTGTCATTCCGCCTGCCTATGTACCTATTTACACATGGACATGTCATTCTGCCTGCCTGGTACACATCGACATATTATTCCGCATGGCTGCCTGCCTTTATACCTATGTACATATCGGCCTGGTATTCAGCCTTCCTGCCTTCCTAACTATGTACACATCAGCCTATCATTCTGCCTGCCTTCCTGACTGTGTACACATCAGCCTGTCATTCTGCTTGCCTGCCGATGTAACTATGAATACATCAGCCAGTTATTATGCCTTCCTTCCTGCCTGCCTGCCTTGTACCTATGAACACATCAGCCTGTCATTCTGCCTGCCTTCCTGCCTTCCTAACTA
>CAJHNH020007690.1:391988-429488 GCA_905116865.2 Candidula unifasciata
GTGGGTTTTGGGGATGGGGTTGTGGTTGTGGTGTGTGTGGTTGGGTGTGTGGGTGTGGTTGTGGTTGTGGTTGTGTGTGTGTTGTGGTGTGGTGGGTGTGTGTATGTTGGTGTGTGTAGTGTGTGTTGTGTGTTGTTGTGTGTTGTATGTGTGTTTTTGGGTTTTTGGGTGTTGTTGTGTGTTTGTGTTTGGGGTTGTCGTCGTCGTTGTCGTCGTCGTCGTCGTCGTGGTCGTCGTCGTCGTCGTGGTCGTGCAGGTAGGTATGTAGGTAGGTAGGTAGGTAGGTAGGTATGGACGTACCTACATAACGTAATGCCTTCTATTTTTGTTAATCTATGTAAATACAGCATCGGTGTGCAATGTGTAAATCTAGCACAATTCCTTAAACCCTCTCTGCACTGTGCAGCATTAGAATCCTGTTTCAGTACCAGATGGCACTAGTGTAACGGTTTTTTTAAATGGCTTCCAAAGACAGTCAGTTTACTGATTACTGGTGTCAGAAACAACATCATAGCACACCAGGCATACCCATAGATGATCCCTTTTCCGCAGCAAATGTCTTGTGGTGAAGATAAGAACAAAAGAGGCAACTTTTCCCATGCCTTCAGGCGTATCGGGAAAACAGGGCTAGATCTATATTTGTATAGACCATTCGGTGATGTAGTCAACATCACTGCCGCTGCCTTTACTTCCCAGAACTGCACCTGGTACCCAATCAAGACTGGGTCGACGTGAAAGTCAATGTCATTTTTTTTTAAAGTCCGGCTGTCTCAGGACACGAACTCATGACCTTAATATGCGCAGGCGGGCGTCTAGTCGCCAACGCAATGGTGACTCCATATGTCACAAGGGTAGGAACCCATAAGTGCTCCGTTCTACTTCTAGCTCCAACGTAAGACTACATTACTATTTTTAATAGCCCATTGTATTCAATCATTCATCTGTAAAACCACATCTCCACAGCTTCTGCTTATAGACCTATACATATGTATATTTACTATCCGTATAAACAATTTTTTTTTTTTAATTAATAACTTATTACGTTTGACACGGTGGTTTGCGTTCTGACGTCCCTCAAGATCAGGCCTTCTATAATATCTAGTAGTAATTACATGCAAAAATTATTGCAGTAAGAAAAAAAATGTGTGTCCAGAGTTGAATGGACCCTTATTTAACATAGATTGAAAAGAAAGAGAGTCACAAAGCTATGCATACTTGAACCTAATGTGTAGTGGGACCTTCTTGGCGAGTGCTGATTGGTCAATGAAACATTAGATGTAGCATTATATGCTTGAGCATAAAAAGAGTCCATTAATTGTTTAGAAGATACCTAACAACTGAGCATCTGATAAATATCTCTTTAGTTTTATCAGAAGCAGAGCTTAATTACAAGATCTAAGTAATCACAATACCCATTAATTAACTGTCATGGACGTAGTGTCTCATGTTGACGGTAAAAATCGTTTTCTGTAGAACATATTTACACGTCTGGTCGCTGATTTCGTGCTTGAATAGTCTGCTTTATGCTGGAACACGTACGAACTCCTGCTACATGGCACGCTACAGATCAGCTCTAGCATTTACATTTTACGCATGGTTGAAGGCACTTCTAATGACGCATAAGGGGGATACTTCTTTAAATTCTTTAATGTTTTATATTCTAATGACTGTAAAACTAAAGTAACGGAAATGCTCAGCAAATAGAAAAGTTAATTATTTTAAACGATGAAACAATAGAAAAAGTTCAAGAATGTCTGTAAATCTCGGAAATAATACTCTAGATCGGTATTCCGAAAATAATGTAATATCTAAAAGAAAAACACAACACCCGGATGCAAAGCATTTGCCATGTTTAACAATATATGGAAGAAGTCTTGGGATTAAGTCTGAAGTAAAATCTTAAATTATACTGAAGCAACATTTTAGGAATACTATTATACAGCAATAAGAATTAAATTATGATATTCGTGTTTATACATGGACTAGAAGGTAATAAATCACAAATAAAGATTTTAGGAGAGAAAACAAAATGTTAAGAAGTGGCTAGCTCTTTCAAAGAAAAGCCAGCTAATTAACCTTCGGAGACCAACTGAGAAATGATGACATCAGTCAAACTGTTGGAGCAACACCTTTCACAAGGTTCATTAGGTAGCTACTGGTGTTACACCTAAATAATTGTGTTGTGGTATCAAGAGGACACACCAGCAGGACATGGATTGATAACATTAAATGCAGCATGCGTCCACACAGAATGACAGTGCTACCCATGTATCTTTTTAAACACAAACTGCTTCTCCCAACGTAGCTTAACGGCAAAAGTGAAGGTTGTTGTTGTTGCTGATGATGTTGATGATGACGACGATGGTAATCATCATCATGATGATGAACTTTTTCTACATTTAGCAATTATTTAAAAATTACCTTCCATCAGTAATTCAAGTAACAATACCAATAGTAATACATAGTCCGGCCATGAAATAATAAGATACATTTTTTGTATGATCAAGGCGAAACGCTCATCAATGATACAAAACGAGTCGTTTAAACAAACAGCATTTATCTATGAATTCACAATTTTTACGCCGCTCGCTCAGCAGTCAAAAAGAAACCTGCCATTTTGTTTAGCAAGTTAGCGTTGCCTAATTTTCCATTCGGGAAAGTGCTTTAGAAACAGAAGATGATAACTGTCTTACATTATAATGATCATCAGAATCGAGTCGAGTAGAGGATCAAACGTCTTCTCACGCGCTCTAATTATCTTAAGGTCCCCTAAGATATTGCACACGATAAAAAATCTTTCGGTAATTTTTTTTTTTTGTAAATTAGGTTCATTAGGCGACTGCCCATGTTTAACTCAAATTTACTAAAGTAACCCCCGACACACACACACACACACACACACACACACACACACACATATATATATATATATATATATATATATATATATATATATATATATAGAGAGAGAGAGAGAGAGAGAGAGAGAAAGCGGGAAGGACAGAGCGAGATATTTATAGCTACAGCTATTCTTCAATGGTGTGATTATATCCTTGAAAATGTTAGGGACTTCATTTACTTCAGTAAATAATGTTTTGTGTTGGGGCGGGGGGGGGGGGGGAGAGAAGGGCTGGAGGGACTGGAACTCCTTTGGAGCAATTACAAGTTCAATTACAGTAATCATTTGCAAACAAAAAATGTTCTATTAACGTTTCCCGGCCCATCTACACAGTTTCTCAGTCTGGTCTAGGTCAGAGGGGTGTCACGTTGTACTGTTTTTCTTCGTAAAGAGTTTCTCGTGGGACTTAGGCTTAGATTGTATGTAGCGGGGTTTTGGCTGAGGCCAGTTCTAAATGTTTAGGGGTCGTTAAAAGCTGTCTCGTGTAGTATAGGCATGCGACATCAGCGCTGATGTAATTGTCGACGTGACATCCTTCTGACGTCGAACAATCTGAGAAAGCATGAAATGAAGGTCAGCTAGTGTGTAGATGGGCAGGGAAACGTGAATAGGATCCACCCCCCCCCCTGTCCCACCCCCTGCCCCCACACACACACACAAAACAAAAAACTCGTATTGCGTAACGACGCTCTTACTATTGAGTCTTTCTGGTCATCTGCTTACTCTCTTCTTAAAATTGGACTAGTTATAAGTCAAGATAAGACAGAATACACGGTAATAACAAGAATAAGAAAGGTTAGAAATTCTGGCGACATGCTAAAATTATAGGCTATATCTCGGAACAACATGGTCACAGTATATCAAATGCAGACAAGACAAGTTGCCATGTATGGCTATGAAACTTGCAGGACAATTAAAAGAACTTGAATATTGCTATATTTTACGGCGAATCTTTGAACCCAACAACGATGCAGATATCGGGGAACCGAGAATGAGAAGCCACAATGAGATTCATACTTTGAAATCACCATCACTGTCACCAGGGCTAACCGTACCGTGCTGTGCTATGACATAAAGATTTGGCCGCATTAGGCGGCATCGTAAGGAGACGGCAAAAGCAGCACTTCAGTGCAAAATTTTAACATTTAAGGGGTGTCATTTTGAAGACTTGCATCATACTGAGATAATCTAGGGGCTTTATGGCTTAGCGACTGAAATGGCTGAGGTATATAAAAAGAATGGCTGAAGACAAAGAGGCAAAAACTGTTCACACAGGAGTTGAACGGCCGTAGACCACAAGGCAGCCCAAGAAGACAGTAAAGAGAACATTTTCTTGCAGTCTTACAAATGGTTTGAGTCACCAGCTAAACCGAGAAGGCAAATCAAAGAGCTGAATGGAGGCGAGGGTTTTCTGCAGTAATGAATCTCACGAGCTCAAAATGGTGAGGAAGAGAAAGAGGTTTTATATTAAAGTCTTTTTCTTCGTCAGGTGTTTGTGGCTCATGATAAACTGTATATTCAGTAGGTAGTGGAAGAAATTACCATTTCATCTCATGGGTACCCCAATCAAGCGGCTTAGACCCGTTTCACACACACACACACACACACACACAAAAGCAGTTGGGTCGAGTTCCTTTGCTCCCTTCCCCCTCACCAGTTCATTTTCCAAGAAAATATATGACTGGCTAAGAACCCCTCCTAACTTTTCTGTACATATGTATAGAAGTTATTTTTATGGCTGTCTGTTCGTACATTTACTTTTATTTCAAAGGCATTATCATATTTTATAGTCGGCTCTGTCGATGCGAACGCTTCGTAATGCCAGGATGTCGGGTTCGATCCCAGCTGCGGGCCATGAGCCTTGCGTTGGTTTCGACAGTGGGGCAAGAAAGCCGACCGTTCAGAGGCAATGGCAAACTACTTGACGTAAATTTGCCTATAAAAACCACATAACAGCCATGGGCTGTTGGGGTTGGTTCTGCAACGTCATGTAAAGGATACGCAACTAACCTATCATGTTTTATGTTGATTCAGTACATTATGTGTAAAAAACATCAGAGAACCTGTTCCACGCCTGCAGACATATTGGGTATATAGGGCTAGGCCTATACTGTATAGACCAAACAGCACTTGGTGGGTGATGTTGTCAGAATGACGCCGGCTGCCTTTACTTCCCATGTCATTACCTGGTACCCACTCAAGGCTGGGTCGACCTGAGAGCCAAGATAATTTTTTTAAAAAGTCCGGACCAAGTCAAGGAACCCAATCTATGACCTTTTTGATCCGTAAGCGAGCGTCTAGCCGCTGCACCACGGCGGCTCCCACAGTTTATATATATATATATATATATATATATATATATATATATATACATATATATATATATATATATATATAAATATATATATATATGTGTGTGTGTGTGTGTGTGTGTGTGTGTGTATTTGTGTTTATGTGTGTGTGTGACTGTAAAATTACCCATTTGAACAAGGCTTAGGCGCCTTTAGTCCTTTCCCTATGAAATTTGTAAGAGGCCTGATGCTCCTCTCCCCAGTGTTTTCTTTGTGTTCGCACCCCTGGTACCTCTGCCTGTTTACCAACTACGGTATCCCTTGTCTCTTCTAAACAGACAATCATAACATTTGAACTAACCTACCACGCTCCAGACGGTTCGGTAGGCCAGTGGCAGACCGGCTGCTTCGAGAAACTTCGCAGTGGTGAGCTTCGACGGGGCCTCAGTGCCGAGGAACAGATGAATGAGCTCAACAAGCTGGAACACAACTCACTGGTGTATATGGACAGGTGATCATTCGTTTCTTCTTCTTAGTGTTCGCCGGCTGTAAACTGTGGTGAATTTTTGTGAACTTTGATCTCGTTTCAGAACTTGAGTTTTGAGTGCATATCCATTTCAGAGGTATCCTTGTTTGCATACTGACTGTTAGGTCCCAGGTCAAGGAGATGTATTCTGACCTAGCAGTAACCGTCCCTAAATAGTCGCCTCTTTCGACTTGCTACAATTGGGTAATATCTACGGAATTTCCCCATCTGAGTCAGCTCTGCCTATTTACACACTAATTCACTTTTCATTGGTGCTTGCTCAGGCTCGTCAACTTTTCAAGAGGTTACGGGGGTGTCGTGGTGTAGTCTTTGCTCGAAAAGCTTTCTGCAGTCTTCCATTTACGTTTTTATTCCGAGAAAGAAAATGCGTGTGACGTAGGTTGCAGCACTCTTGTAGGGGATTTGTGTTAGGGCTAGTCCTGCATGGTTTTGGAGCGTTAAAAGCGTTGACATGCTGCAATATACAACATTGTTCATATCTCGTGTTAAATATTACAACTCGACAGCGCTTTAGACGCTCCAAACCATGCAGACTGGCCATAACACAAACCCTCTACTAGAGTTCTGCCACCTACGTCACACGCATTTTCTTTCTCGGAATGAAAAAGTAATGGAAGACAACGCAGAAAAACTTTCTGAAGCAAACAGTACACCGGGACACGCCCGTAACCTTCAGCAACGTTCACGAGCCTAATGAAGTATGATTGAAAAGTGACCTAGTGCATAAAAGGGCGGAGCTAACACACATGGGGAATTCTCCATAATATTTACCGACCATCTCTTATAACACTCTTTCATGCAATGAAACATTTCAGTCTTCCACACACTCATTCATTCACTACTTCAACATAATCAGACATGTCATTCATTCACAGAATAGTCTCACACTTCCATACATTCAAACATGTTAGTATTCTACACAATCAAACATGTTAGTCTTCCGCAGAAAATGATCATTTCGTTTTTCACAGAATAGCTAATTTCACACTTCCATACCATCAAAAATGTTAATGTTCTCCATGTTAGACCGGTTCAAGCTTCCACAGAATAGATATTTTCAACATTCCATCGAATAGATAATTTCAAACTTGCACACTATCAGAAATTCCACACTTTCATACAGACGTTTTAATCTTTTTAACAAAATCAATCTTTTTACACTTCCATACTGTCAAACATTTTAGTCTTCCACACAATCGTTATCTTCAAACTTCCACACTATCATTATTTTCCAGCGTCGCCACAATTAAACATTCTAGACAATTAAACATATCAGTCTTCCATACAATCAGTAATTCACTCTTCCACACAATCATTCTTTTCAAACGTCCAGTAGTCGATTACTTCAGTCTTCCTAAAATCTTCAAAGAACTGTATGGTTCCTGTTCTATTCCAGTGGCATCACTCCCTCGGGAAAGGATTCCTTGTCAAGTACCGTATCCTTGTCTTCGGGCAAGTCCAACAAGAGGTAAGCATGGAGCTGTACGCACTCACTGTGCGTATTCTTCCCTATTTGTTGCTGGTGGGTTATTGTTTGTTATTATATTCACAGTGGAATCAGGGCTGGTGAATTTTTTGTGGGAATGGTACACATGTTTGTTTGTGGAAAAAAAATATTAAAACACAATAAAGGGTGCCATATTTTTCCGTTTTTATAAAAAACTGTTAAAAATACATTACAAACACATACACTTACACACGCAGGCGTCGATGGAAATGAAAGAGCTGAAAAGTAGGCTGGATCCGCTATCACTACCGACGGTCAGCCTATGGATCATGCTGCTATTATTAATGCCCTCAGAGAAATGAGAAGGATAGAGGACTTTGGGGGCAGTGAATCCACATCACTCGCCAGAATGGCAGACTTGGGAATTCAGATCGGCATAGCAAAAAACGTCGGCTCTGTGGCTAAGTCAATGCGAACGCTTCGTAATGCCGGGAATTCGGGTTCGATCCCAGCGGCGGGCCATGCGCCTTGCGTTGGTTTCGACAGTGATATCAAGAAAGCCGACCGTCCAGCGAGCAATGGCAAACTACTGGACGTAAATTTGTCTAGAAAAACCACACAACAGCTGTTGGGGTTGGTTCTGGAACGTCCTGTAAAGGATATGCAACAACCTTTGCAGCATAAATAAAACGAGACGCACACCAGACACACCAGAGGACTTGTTAATCAACATAGAACTGGTACTATTAGCCATCGGACGTTGGGGTTCAAACTGAGGGGAGGATCTGAGCACGTATGGACATTTCCGGAGTGCAATGATGACAACCCAACTAACTAACTAACTAACTAACTAACTAACTAACTAACTAACTAACTAACTAACTAACTAACTAACTAACTAACTAACTAACTAACTAACTAACTAACTAACTAACTAACTAACTAACTAACTAACTAACTAACTAACTGACTAACTAAATAACTAACTAACTAACTAACTAACTAACTAACTAACTAAAACTAACTAACACTTACACACACAGGCACACACTCACACACACACACACACACACACACATATATATATATATATATATATATATATATATATATATATATATATATATATGCAATTAACGTTCTCGCGTAATAACTTTGAGCCCATTAATGCATTTATTGTTGAAGTTTACACAGAAGAGCAATTTTTAAAATCCTAATACTGTTAAGCAGAGAAAGAGAGAGAGAGAGAGAGAGAGAGAGAGAGAGAGAGAGAGAGAGAGAGAGAGAGAGAGAGAGAGAGAGAGAGAGAGAGAGATAAATTCTTTCTGCCGCTGCAATGAATGATGTAATCTCACCAGACTAAGTAAAAATGCTCATACTAATGGAAAAAGATTTTCATCTCCATATTTTTTTTTTTTTTGTGGCAATTATAAATCAGCATTTTTCTGGCGCCCCCCCCCCCCCCCCCCCCCCAACCCTCTTCCTTTCCCTCTTTAGCTCTAGGTGATTGATCGTGTACTATCAGCTGTCTCCATTCTATATTTATTTGTTCATAATATTCTTCTTTAACAAGGATGAGACATGTCATGGCCAGTGTCATAATTGACACCTGTCTCCTTTCAGTAACACTTATGGCATCCATCGTAAGCTAAACCTTTAAATATGGATGCAACATTTCTAAAAAGTACTAAAACATCAAGCATGGTACGAAAAGTACAGTTTTACTCGCCAAGGGTCAAATAGTACCAAATTTGTACAAAGTACCAACTTCGGAAGCCCAGTTTTGTGATCACAGCAGTTGAAGAAGTAGTTTGGCGTTTGCCAGTCGGCTCTTGCTTTCTAACTTGCATGCCGGGCTGATTTGTATCATTGACATGGACTTCCAGGTCGACACAACGTAAATGGGCGTGAGAGAAATTTATGGGAGGTAAATGGGGTCGATGCAATGTTTATTACACCACCGTGAAGTGTCTGTCGGCTGGCCATTTAAATAATATGGGGAGCCGATGGCATAAAAAGCGCCATTTACCCCTGCTTATTTTCACTTTTCTGCCAACTCAGACTTTTCCTTCGTCCTTTCAAAATAATTTTTTTAGCAAACAAATGGTGCTGTGATCTTTAATGTTTAAATAAACTCAACATCAGTAACTAAAATTGTCCTATGTTATTCCAATTGACGTCACTGCATATTAGGCCTTCCCATTCGAGCTCAGTCCTCTAATGCAGCAGGCACTCCAGGGTACCTTTTACTGAAAACTGTAAAAAAAAAACTGTCATTGTCTGTTTTACCACTTTTTAGAAGCGGTGTAGACAGGGAGTTCGTTTGCCTGAGGATTTAGGACCGCATGCCTAGTGCTGTCGCCACAAACTGTGCAGGTTAGGATGTTTAATGTTGCCCCCGACCGAAAAAAGTCCATCACCTTACCGTAGATCTAACCAGTGTCTATCGCATAGGAGTCCGTGTTGTAACCGATACTGATAAGTAAAAAAGTGTAAGAGGCCTCATTGCATGCGAGGTGCTGCATCCTGCAATGTTATGCTAGACTCATGGACCAATCTCAAATGAGTGCGTGATTTGGTCAACATCATGCCGGCCGTCTTTACTTCCCATGATTTAATTAAGGTTCCAATTTTAGAATAGCTCTACCAAGGAGACATGGCCCTTTATACAACAATGATCCCAGTACGGATTTGAACCCAAACATTTCAGACCGACAATAGGAATAAACTCACAGGGAGCAAGTACAGCAGAGATCTACTAGTCATCAGTAGAAGTTATCCTCGTCCAGAAACGTTTCGGCCCACGATCTCCTAGACGTTTTTAGAGGTGGGCCCACCTGAGTTCATGAAGCTCAGGGCTGGTACTCTGCTGCACGAAATTATCGGATGGTGTTTTTCTTTCGGATAGGGACAAGACGACTTGGTGGTTTTGCAGAAGGTACTGTGAGATAAGAAGCCGCCGTGGTAGCCTAATTAAAGCAGTCAGCATACCTGGACGACCGAGCGATAAGCTTACGATTGGTTTACCGGACACATGTTGGACTTTTGTTAGCAGGTGGCAGAGGATCACTGGCAGACAATTCGGACACGATGGACTTTCAAAGGGTGAGAAACCCTTTTCCACTAGAAACCCGGACCAGCTCACCGAGGCCCGTCCCCTACGTTGTTTCGTTGCGTCCAAAGCCAGCTCGAGGCCCTTTCGGCTACCTCGCCCAGTTTTTTAAGTGTTCGTTTCCGTTCACTACTGCGCAATCCTAGTTCTTTAATCACATTGTACAGTGAAGTGGAGACGAGACCTCTCGCTCCCACTTCGACGGCAAAGACACGTACCGTGTACGCCTCGTCTCTCCTCAGACCGGCTGCTAAATCACCGTATTTCTCGAGCTTGTACGTGTGATTTTCGTCCAAACGCGACTCATACGGGACGGTGAGCTCAATCAGGATGAGCTGCCGTTTCTCCGCAGAGTGGAGAACTATCTCAGGTCGCAGGCTGGTCTTCCGGATTAACTCGGGGTACCTTTCATGGCCTGGCAGATCAACCGCCATTAACCAGTCCCTCGAAGAGTCTAGCATAGATGGAGCGAATGCGTTTCGGTTGACCTTACCTATTTGAATCTGCCCAGCCTTAAGGAAACGAATGGGGACGATGGTAGAACTTGACCTTGCGTTGGCCCTCATGTTTAGCCTGGTCAACAACGGCTGCTAACTCTTTTAGCACCTTGTTGTGTCGCCAGGTGTATCGGCCTTGACCTAGGGCTTTCAGGCACGCGGACAGGACGTGCTCAAGAGTCTGCGTCGCTTTGTACGACGGGCAAGTCGGATCGCTAGTCGCAGACCATTTAACCATGTTAACACCGGACGGTAATACATCGTACGCCGAACGAACGATAAAGCTCAGTCGCAACGGGTTCATTCGCCAGATCTCACCCCATGTGAGTATTCTTGGCAATGCACTCTCCAGGCTGACCCAATGGCCCTGCTGCGACTGCTGGGCTGCTTTTTGGAAACAAACCTCGTTTTCGTTGTCCCTCACTTGTTGTATAACCATGTCTCGGCGTTCTTTGGCTGAGGCCTTTGACCACCAATTGACTTTTCCGTGCCCTAGGCCTCGACGGTCGGTTTGAGTGTATCCCATTATCTCCCTAAATTTTAGTGCGTTCTGCGCAGATTCAGTCGCATCGAGGACTCTCCACTTCTGCCCAGTCTTGAGAGCGGGCTGGACAGCGATGACATTTGGGTCTGAAGACTTGCGCAAGAGCATGGTGAGTCTTACTTTGCCAACTTTGAACTCTTCGGTTATTGATTTGAACGGGAGTACTAGCTTTGCCTGCTTACAATACAGAGCCACGTCGGTCAGACAAGGCGGTGCACCAATCCACTTTCTCAAGGCTGTGTTGATTTTCCTCTCCATGGTTTCCACTGCAGTCATCATCACTTCGTAGACTAACAGTGGCCATAGGAGCTTCGGAATCAACATGAACTGGAGACACCATACCTTGAATTTCCCGATCAGCCTGCAGCGCTCGATCGCGAGCAGGCCTGTGGCCAGTGTATTCGCCGGACCTCCGCTCTATCAGATAACTTCGAACCGTAAACGCGACCAAGGCTCTTCACCGGTTCCTCCAGAACCGTGGGGATCTTGTTCCTTGCCACCGTAAAACTGGTTGCCGACACCTTGCCCTTAAGGATTGACAGACTCCTCGACTTCTGCGGTTTGAACTGCACACCGCTCCATTGAACCACCGCGTCCAAACTTTTCAGGATCGTGTGGGCAGACTCCTCGCTGCCCGTTATAATAGTCGTGTCATCCATAAATGCGCGTAGTGGCGGCATCCAGTGATCCCCTATTTCAAGGCCCTGTCCGTAGCTGTATGATCTGCATAGCCACGTTGTTTCGTTGCGTCCAAAGCCAGCTCGAGGCCCTTTCGGCTACCTCGCCCAGTTTTTTAAGTGTTCGTTTCCGTTCATTACTGCGCAATCCTAGTTCTTTAATCACATTGTACCTTGAAGTGGAGACGAGACCTCTCGCTCCCACTTCGACGGCAAAGACACGTACCGTGTACGCCTCGTCTCTCCTCAGACCGGCTGCTAAATCACAGTATTTCTCGAGCTTGTACGTGCGATTTTCGTCCAAACGCGACTCATACGGGACGGTGAGCTCAATCAGGATGAGCTGCCGTTTCTCCGCAGAGTGGAGAACTATGTCAGGTCGCTACAAACAAAAGTATGTGTGTTGTTTAGTACCTGATTGACATTCAACCCCCAGAACATTACACCGAGCTATAAATACTAGGGCTAAGTTAGCGCAGTCGATAGGAGAATCGCTTTCAAATCCAGCTGCGAATCGCTGCAGCCCACGGCCGGTGTTCAAAACCGGGCGGTTTCCTGGGTTCACCCAGCCTCTAGGTAATGGGAACCAGAGTCAACACTCTATGGTAAATGGAGGAACGTCGCTGTAGCTACGGTGTTTAGTACGGACGGCGACACAAGCGGACAGTTTCTTATCAGCTGTCCGTACTGGTGGTAGAGCACTTATGGTTTATAACCGTGTGCAATGAAACTGGTTTACATCTCCCGACTTTACCTTTACCTTTATAAACACCCGGTAACAAAAATTGCCACATTTCGGATGAGGATTACCCGGTGACCTGTCCCAGAAATCCCGTTTATAACCCATAAATTGGGTTTTATTAGGCCACCGACCACAGCTGGGGTGGGGCTGAAGTTTAAAGTTTGAACAACGGATCAACATCATGGTACACGGGTAGTAACCCATAAGTGCTGCGTTCTTTTTCTAACTCAAGCCAGAGTCCAAAGAATCTCAGCCCAGGGCACCAACTCTGTTGCACCGCCGAGGATCTTGAAATACTTTCTAGTTTGATTTTTAACTCCAAATTTTGCCCGTACAGCGCCGTTAGGCTACTTTTTTCGATTTCCAACTGCCAAGGGATTATTTACGTGCGTAACAATGCACATGGGCTTCCGATCTCACTACCCAGAGACCGGGGGGGGGGGGATTACTAGAAGTCCAAGTCTACGTAAATAAAATCGCAATCCTTTCTGGGGATTGAACTTGGAACCTCTAGTACTCGAGGCGGACACCATACCTTGAAACCACGTGAAAAATGATTATTTCACTCAATAGACTGCATACCCTGGGTGTACCAGTTGGAACCGCGAGACAGAAAAACCATGCCGGAGCCACCCCTTGTTACATCAGCCAGAACAGAATGGAAGGTGTTAGCCAAAAAAAACTTAGGAGACATACTCAGGAGGAGATCGGAGCACTTATGGTCATGTCCGTTGTGCGATGAAGATTACCTCTAACATGAACTATGAATTAAAACTGTGCTTCAAGGATCACTGGGGGTAGTTAAAGAATAGGAGAGCAGAGAAGAACCTTGCATGACAACACTAATAAATAGACAGGACTAAGTAAGTTGTCATACACTTTTTTTATCAAGTGGAAGACAGGGAAATATGGCGGCTGATATGTGTTACTGCTAAAAATCCCGCCAATAGAATTGCAGTAAAGAGGAGTTTATTCATCAAGTATTGTCGTTGGTCATGAAGAACTATTCTGACATCTGTCAAAAAGTTACAGTGGGGTTAAGCAGTACACTTTATTTTGATTACAAATTTCGGTCAGATATCGAATTTCTGGAAAGTAAGTGTATTTACACTGTTAATTTGCTGCCACATAGCTAGTCCCAGATTACTGTAAACCGCACTCTTGTCTCTTTCTACAGCCCGGGGAGTAGAACCATGAGATCTGTGGCAAAGATCACAAACTTCATGCGACCAAAACATTCTACAAGAGACTTATCGGATGACACCATAGCCTTGACCAGCCGGGACCACCTGAACATCGGTAACGTGTTAAAATGTTTATCAACAGCGATATGCCAATCATATGTGATATAGATGTTCTTATATGCAAAACTGCCCATCTTCTCTCTTGGTCTCTCCCCCCCCCCCACCCCCCCCCACCCCGCCACTTCCCAAATCTCCCTGTCACGGCGAATATACCTGTCAAGTCATTTTTGTGTGATTTGTTGAAGGAAACTGGAACACTCAAAAATTAACATTCTGAAGACCAGGTCATTTAAATTGTGTGGTGGTCTACACACAAATTCAAGCGCTGCACTGCACCCCTTTTCCTGCATCCCCTAGAAAATCTGCAATAGTACCAAATGGCCACTTTACCTCTTTCTATAATTTCTCTTATTAAGAAAGAAAGAAACATAAGGCAAGAAAGAAAGGCAAATAGAAAGAAAGGGAGACACAGACAGACATAAAGACAGACAGACAGACACTAACACAAAAAATATTTTCAGTACGCCTGATTCTATTTTAGTACACACCCACATCTGGTATATCAGCTGCCCAAGAGAGCTGATATAATTTGTTGAGTCTCATTGTCTGATGTCCGGAAGGAAACTAAACTGGGCCACTCAATAATTAACACTCTGAAGACGTAGTCAATTAAATTTTCTACTCTCATGGGAGATATACTCTATGGCCCACATTTAGCTTTACAGGAGAATGAGGTGGGGGAGGGGGGCAGTATTTGAGTTTTTGATCTCAAGTCAAATTCAGTCAACTGAACTGTCTTGAGTTTGGGTGTAGTTAATCCATGATAAAATCGTGATAAAATTTAAACTGCACAAATTGCGTGTTTACCTTTGATGAAAACAATACCCAACAAATACTGTTTTGGCACGTTTTTGATGAAATCTTCACACTTCCCATATTGTTTTTAGGTAATCTAAACCCTCCTCGTACTGTTTATATTATAACCCTTATCAAATCTGAACCACGGACAGTTTGTGTATAGTATAAACTTCATCAAATCTAAACCCTATGCATGCTGTGTTATAGTTTATCCTTGATAAAAAAACGAAAACTTGCTTGCGCTGCACTTATAGTTGTCCTTGATTAAATGTAAATTATAACTTCCTTGGTGGTTGAAGTGGCTACCTGGACCTGTCTTGTTGGTCTGCCACCAGCACAGAGACTTTCTTTAGTCTCACGGTATCAAACCTTCAGGTCCTGTTTGCCACCAGCACTGAGATTTTCTTTAGTCTCACGGTATCAAACCTTCAGGTCCTGTTTGCACCAGCACAGAGATCTTCTTTAGTCTCACGGTATCAAACCTTCAGGTCCTGTTTGCCACCAGCACAGAGACCTTCTTTAGTCTCACGGTATCAAACCTTCAGGTCCTGTTTGCACCAGCACAGAGACCTTCTTTAGTCTCATGGTATCAAACCTTCAGGTCCTGTTTGCACCAGCACAGAGATCTTCTTTAGTCTCACGGTATCAAACCTTCAGGTCCTGTTTGCCACCAGCACTGAGATTTTCTTTAGTCTCACGGTATCAAACCTTCTGGTCCTGTTTGCACCAGCACATAGATCTTCTTTAGTCTCATGATGTGAAACCTTTAGGTCCCGTTTGCCACCAGCACTGAGATTTTCTTTAGTCCCACCATGTCAACTCTTCAGGGCCTTTTTGCACTAGCATTGCGATTTTCTTTAGTCTCACGGTGTCAGTCTTTCAGGTCTTACTGATATGCCATTCAGATTTAAGTCATCTGATCTCAGGGTGTCAACCTTTACAGGTAGAGGCTCAAAAAGGGTTATATTGCCCTTACGCATGCATAAGTTGAGCTCCCTTTGACTCAGAAATTGAAGTCTCCAATGTACATAAACGGTGACAGAAGAGTTTCAGTAATAGCCATTTGGCTATTTATATTATTAAGAATAACAATAGTAATAATGTGCTTAATGCGGAAAAAAATTAGACATATATGACATGAAAAAATAATTAAAAGAGAATGATTATATGTGGTTAGGAGGAACCGCTTAGCACGTTGCATGTTGTCTGGGTTGGGGGTGGTGGGTTGTACCTCAGCCACCGCCTTTCAAGAATTGTTGGGGTTGCATGGTACCTGAGCTCCTAGTTTCAGGGGAGACCAGCGTGTACAACAGGTACGTCAGTTTTTAACACCTCTGTACATGTTCCAGATTCTAGTGACATGGATGCGAAGGCCGTGGAGGTAGCATCCATGATGGCTCAGACGCTGAAGGAGGAGGACCAGTTCGACAGTTCCAACACTGGGACCTTGGTGTCTGTGAGCACACCTGGTAAAAGGTAAAACTCCACGTGGTTGCTTGTCGGCCTCTTTGTACTGGTTGGCATGTTTGAAATGAATGAATGAAGTTCATCCCTACCAGGAGAGCACACATAGCCATAAACATCCGGTGACACAAAATGCCATCATTCGGATGACAATCACCCTGACTTAAGTCCCAGAAACCCGGTTCAACCGTTAGGTTATATTAGGGCCAAAGGATGGGGCTTTGAATAAACAAAAACAAAAAAACTGCGCCCCATTTTGGGACGGCACTAATACATTTGTTTATTTTTTTTTTAAAATGCAGTACGCAGGTTGTCGACAGACAAGATTTACTCGCAGGAAACTTAAGATATCGACTTGCTGAAAACAATAAATGAGAAAGAAATTCGTACTTTTCCGGTGCACAAATATCAGAGTGGCTAAACAATATGTTATAGCGTGTTTTTTTAAATGTTATGATGCGGTATTCTATGTTATGTTGTGGAGTGTTGTGTTCAACAGTTCAGATCGAGAAGTAGGTTTGAAGAAAGAAATGCCACAGTATGAAATCTACGCAAATGGCAAGATGCGAAAGATACTAGGGATGCTAGTGAAGTTTTATATTTTGGGTTTTTACTTATCATGACAGCTAGATAAAGATTACAATTACCAATCCAATGGTACCTTATTTAAGCCTGTAAGTCGATTCTAAGCGGAGATATTAACATTTTAGTGGCGGATACCACCACAGAAAAAATTGTAGTCGAAATGCATAAAACGTGGATTCCCGGCTGCGACCCAGTAAGATGAAATGACTCAATGTTTGCATTTTACGGCCATAACATTTTTGTTTCTGAATGAATCCCTTAGCAACCACATATTGCTAGAATCGGGACAGTGATACCTAACAGTTTATGCATGTCTCAATTATATACACTACGATATGCGCATATTTAACATATGAAAATGTCCGCAGGCTGATTATTTTTCATCAAAAACCTTAAACATTTACAGTTGTCTGCCAGCGAGCCTGGCCTAATACATATCATATTGTTTGTCCTTTCAAGGCGAACATAAAGATTATATAAATGTGTTAATGTCAGTTGACGTGACCTAATTAACAAATACTGGACCCTCCCCCCCCCACCCACCGCAACAGCGATGTCACCTAGGGTGGTCGTATCTCCGCACAGTAATGACACCCGGGGTGGTTGCACCCCCTTCCTGCTACCTTCTTCCCCTGGTATCTCTCCTCTTCTTTCTTTCTTTTTCCTTTCCTTTCTTTTTCCCCATGTCTCAGTGTCGACTTTATTTTCTTAGTCTCTTTTTTTCTTCCTCTCTCCTCCTCCTGCTCCCTTTTTCAACTTTTTTTCAATCTTCTACTCCCCCTCCACCAACTCTCCGTTCTGCATGGTAGAAGAAAACATGAGCCCACTGGTAGTACAAGGCCTGTTTTCATAATGGGTCGGTGACAGTGTTAACAAGAGGGCAAACACAA
The DNA here is from genome assembly GCA_905116865.2 of Candidula unifasciata. Lineage (NCBI taxonomy): Eukaryota > Metazoa > Mollusca > Gastropoda > Stylommatophora > Geomitridae > Candidula > Candidula unifasciata. The sequence continues at coordinate 409,786 of CAJHNH020007690.1, forward strand.
CAGGTGTGTTCATTTCTGGGAATCAGGTCAGGCCAGATTTTTTATTCTTTCAAAAATGACCTTGGCTCCCATGTTCACCCAGTATTGAATGTAAGAAATGGATCTATAGCAGCCACACGCGGACAGCCAAGCATGGGAGGGTTGCCAAGGGGATTTTTGTCAAACCCGAGGCTAAGCTGACCCAAAACCTAAGCAGTATATAAGAAAAAAAAATTTATAAATAGTACATATTTTATAGTTAATGTTATAGTTACGAAATGAAACATTTACCCACTTTTATATAAGGATATGCATGTTGAAAAAAAAAAAAAAAACGGATTCCAAAATCTTAACCCAAGGTGTCGTATAAATACCAAGTTCTTGGGGCAAAGCCCAGGTACTGGCAGGCCTGGTGGACGGGAACGCATTCAGCGCCGCTGTTGTTTCTCTACCACTTAGATTTACCAATTCCGATAGAAAATTCCGTGGATTCTAAATAATAACAGACGCATAAAAAAAAATGCTACAAGAGTTGTAGATGTTTAAAAAGTAGCTCACTTAACATTAATAATTTACTAAGTATCTGAAGTTAATTACTAAAGAATCATCTTAGAAAATGCTAATGATGGCCGAAATTAATTATTGGGATTTGGTGGTGATCAGGAAAAAATATATCCAACAGAAAATACGCAGAGCTCTAAATAACGACAGATGCATGAAAAAAATGCTACAATGGTTGTTGATTTTAAACAAAAATGATTAAAATAACGTTAGCTAATTTAATAATTATTTTAAATTAACTATAAAGCTGGAAAAACGGTCTTCTAATGCAAATATATTGGATTTAAAGCAAAAACAGTGATGCCACTAAAAAATTGTTTTAAACATCTGCGCTATTGCCAATCTTTGTGAAATTTCCATACTTACATAAAAATTAACGCAGAATTCAAAAATACACCACAAATTGCGGTAATCTGGCTAATTAAGAAGATATTTACGAAATTACTTACCGTTATTGGATTTAAAGCGAAAACAGTGATGCCACTAAACAATTTTTTTAAACATGTGCGCTATTGCCAATCTTTGTGAAATTTCCCATACTTATATAAACATTAACGCAGAATTCAAAAATACACCACAAATTGCGGTGATCTACCTAATTAGGAAGATATTTGCGAAATTACTTACCTTTGATTCACTGCGAGCTGCCAAAAAATAATTAATTTATTCTATACGCGTCAAAACCATCTCAGGTCTAAGCCTAGCATCTCTCCAAAACTCCTAATAATTGTTCCGATTTAATTTTTCACGTAAAGAGCACGGAAAAATAATTTCTCAATAACGGTCAATTCGATTTGCTTTTTTGGGACGCGATCGCGTCTCTAGTTACGGATAAAAATGTATAGCAAAATAAACGAAACAAAACGACCCATTGCTATACCTACCAATACAAAAGAACTGCAGTGAGAAAAAGAGTGTTAAAATTCTGTAAAGAATCTGTGATATTATATTATTATATGCATGTCCCCATGTGTGTTCCAGGCTGCCATTTTAGGTAAAAACAATATTAGACCCACTGCCTCCCTTGTAAGCATGTCTTAGGAGTCGACTTATTGGGACATTTTTTATAAGTCAAAATGCATCTGCCAGAGAGGCAAGGAGCCGATTGTCTGTTTACAGTTAGGCTAAATCTGTAAAAAGGGTGCGTTGCTTACTTTTCCGGGAAAAGGGGGGGGGGGGGGGGATAAGGGAAAGCTTAAGGTTATAACTGCCACAAAGAGCATTGAAAAGGACTCTTGCAATGTTGATAGGATCAAATGAGACCGGCGACGAAATTGTCTACCGATAAGCTAATGGTCAACCCGGTCGTCATAGAAACAGGTCCGCACAGTCAAAATTCAGAAACAGACAAACAACCAGGACTTTCCGCCGGTGTTTACAGTCGGTGAAGACAAAAACTACCAATTACTGATTTTATGATACCACTTCTGTGGTGTAGGCAAGGGGGTTTTTGAGACTGAGGATTTACGGCTAATGCTGTCGCCACGACTTTGCAGGTAAACATTTTATTTTGATCCTGACAGAAAAGAAAAAAGCCCTAGCCTTACTCAGGATTCGAACCAGGGTCTCCCAAACAAATATGCCTGTGAGACATGACAATGAGCAGACAGCCTGAAAACATTTTTTAGAAGAGTGCAAAGAATATCGAGGCAGTTCTGAAGACAGATGAAAGCCGTAAATTAATTAGAAATATCAGACGTAGACAGATGGCATTTTTCAGACATGTTAGGAAAAGGAATAGTCTCGAAAACTTTCAGTTTAAAGTTTGAACAACTGATCAACATCATGGCTCACGGGTGGTAACACATAAGGGCTCCGCTCTTCTTCTAACTCAAGTCTGAGTCCGAAGAAACTCATCACAGTGCACAGGCTCTGTAGCACCGGCGAGGATCCTGATATACTTTGTGTAGTTTTTTTACTTAAAATTTTGCCCTGGAAGCGCCGTTAGGCTACTCTTTATGATTTCCAACTGCCAAGGGATGTTTTACATGCGCAAAAATGCACACGGGCGTCCGATCTCACTACCCAGAGACCAAGGGGAATTACCTAGAAGTCCAAGTCTGTGTGAAAAAATTCCAGCTTTTACCAGGAATTGAACCCGGAACCTCCAGCACTCGAGGCGGACACAAGCCTCGAGACCACGCAGCCCCATTAAACACTGGCAAGACTGATGGAAAGTGAGCAAGTGGAAGGCAAAATGATAAACAGCCTGGCAAATAGCCTGCATGGCTTTTCGTTATGGAACAGCAAGCAGTATGAGACGGTTAAGTGACTCAGTATTGTTATGTATTGTTAGATTACCTTTTGTTATTATCATTTCCATGTACTCTCATGTGAATAAACATGTGCAGTTAAACATGTAACTATATTTCTGACCTCCCACCCCCCCCCCCCCTTTCCACCACCATCCTCTTATTTTCCCCTCAAACCCAACTGATTTTCTGACCACAAACTTTCTTTGATCAAACATCTTTCTTCTTCTCCTGATGTTACATTTTTTGACGGCATACTTTCAAACCGCTGACACATCCGTTTCCTCTGGTCTCGTATTTGTTCATGTGCATCGGTCTGATTTAAATGATTTAACTGACGTCAAGAAATGAGCAGGAGGGCTAATCTCCAACTCCACATACAATGTACTGAAACAGCTGGGCTTGCGAGCTCACTGGTGTAAACGGGCAATAGAACAACTGGGCGAGGCTGCAGAGAAAGCTTGGAGCTGGTTGTGTGCAAAACTGAGCAACGTGGGGGATATGCGTCAGTAGACTGGTCCGAGCTTAGTAGAAAAGAACTATTAACTACCTTAAGCCAAAATCTACCCGTGCTACTGCTAAATGCCAAAGTCTGTTTGATAAACGTCTGTCCGATTAACCAACCGTCCATTTGTCACTCTGGCCGTGCTGGTATGCGCTTAATTTGCTACCGCAGCGACGATATCATCATAATCTCAGTACCTGTTGCAATTACCGTAAAGTCTTGTCTTATAAGCGCGGCAGGAGATGTCCGAGATTGAGGCTGTCTAGTGAACTAAATGAGCCGAAACCAATATTGAAAAAAACGGGGGGGGGGGGGGGGCGGGGGCTACTGAAAATCGGTAGACTCCTAGTGTGCATGCTCCCGCCTGGAGTTCTTATTATTCTGAACGCATACTTTCAAACAGCTACCATTTGTATTTCCTTATGCCACATATTTGTTTGTTTTCATCCATCTGATCTGAATGATTTAATTAGAATGGAGAGTTCGTTATCCTCATCAGATAAAGAGACAATTCACATTCTTTGATCAGCTTGAGAAGTGGAATACTGAAGTACATCATGACAACAGTAAAGCGGGAGGGGGAAAAAAGGCAGAGGAAGACCAAGAGAGATGAAGTTAGACAGTCTGGCATTGTTAAATGCAGGATCACAAATATCATGATTTGTTGGCAAAACAACAGACGTATGCTTGTAAACATAGTAATGTTCAGAGGTCTGCAACGATGCACAATAAGAAGGATAGTGGTGTCAACATACTAACGTTAAGAAAAGAATAGCGTATTAATATAATGTTCTCATCTTACTATTATTATAAGGTTTTTTTTTTTTTTTTGTAGGGCTAAGTCTACAACAGTGGCTGAAGACAACTTTATGAAGGCTCAAGACTTTCAGGTATGTTATCGTATTATTGTTCTCGCCGTTTTACATAAACGTGTCTCTGAGTAAGAGTGAGTGAGTGAGTGTGTGAGTGGGTCTATGCCGTTCAGGACAAAAATACCTCGTTCAGTGTCACATACCGCTCGTGTCGCGTGCCAGATTTAAGGATTCCTCCTTAAGAACCAACAGCACTCTGAAATAAAATAGTGTTGAGGCGTCGGCTCGTATTAGTCTAAGAGATATCCCGTGGCCAATATACGCTCAACTTATTTCAGGAGTAGGGCAACTTAAGTTCTGGCACTACAGAATATCTAATAATCCTAGGCGCAACTTGGCTGGACAACCCCACTACTATAAAAAGATAGCACCCAGGCTATGATAGTGTACTATCCTAGCCATGTTAACACAGATTACACTTACTAATCATGCAAACAGAAAAGCTAGACAGTTTGAACAGTGAATGATGAACACTCAAGTCAATAATGAATTTTTTTTGAACATGTAATAAATGCAACACATACATTATATAAGAATCAGCAAAGAACTTCAAGAACCCAGAGTGATATGAAGGACCAAAACTTCAAAACAGATCTGACTGATTGTGTAAGAGATTCCCTAAAAGTCCGCCTAGATCATCACTAGGATCATGTGGACGAAAAATAGTGAAGCCTGGCAATAAACCAACTATTGACCACACTTATCTGAATTCCTGGTTTCTTGAACTTGCTGGATGTTGAGTCACTCTGTGGTTACGTTGAAGACAGTCCCGCACTAGACACTCGAACACTGGAGATACACCCAAGCTCCTGGAGAGGATCTCGGATATCAAGTCAATCACTTGAGGCAGAAACAAGCTTCCTGATAAATGACGGTGAAGGTACAACACCCATAATGTTGTCTGTAGACCAACTGGAGGATTCAAGTTAATGGATGACAAAAGTTTGGTTTACAATCTGATGCCCACTACTGGCTTAGACACAGGTGACTTCCTTGTAGGCGGTTTTGTGGACCGCTGATTCACTGCCTGGCCTCCAAGTAGATATTATTTTGTATCAAGAAGGAACTCAGAATTAGCAGTCATCTCAGGGGTTACATGTCAATCTCAGTTTATTAACATCCACATTAGTAATCATTCAGAGGACAGCTCTGAGGATAATGAGACAGTTAAAGTCTCCAAATATCATCTGTTGTTCAGTCAGTAACAGGGACAGGAGACGAGTACCAGAGTGGAGACAGATAGACTCTCTCAAACATAGAACATCATCTCTCCTCGCCCACCCCTGCACTTGTAGATATACTTCCCCTCTCTCTCTCTCTCACATATATATTTTATACCATCCACCGTCTGCTCATTGTACACACTGTGTTGTTGTGTCTGCTAAAATTAACCTCTGACGTCACCGCGTCTTGTAGGCTAAAGTGTGACCCAGTTAAACATGTCCGCTAATCGACTCAAACTCGGTCGGTTCGTTATAGAATAATTAACTTGCTAGGTTTAATATATTTAAATGTTATTGGGTCAAGAAGGGCACAAACTATCAGCTTGCGAAGGGAAAGGTTTGATTTTAGCGGCCTGAGTATCTGGACACCAAGAACGACCTAGTTCTGTGCGGTCACACAGCTGAATCTTTCCTCCCTGCAACAGCGGCTAACTTTATAGAGACATATATCATTGTACTCGTAAACTATAATGAACTTACCCAAGCTTAGGAATCATTCAACGATAAAACTGGTATTTTGAATGCGCCAAGATTTAATCATAGAGGTGACATACTTCTGCATACCTCGGAAGTCAGGCAAAGAATGACCCCGCCTGATCTCGCTTGGCGTCTCTAGAAAAAAAAGTCCTGTATTAGTGCCCCAAGGAGTAAAAAGGTTTCCAGGAATTCAGAATATTATTCCAGAAATTATCTATCCCACAGTTGCAAGTTTAAAAATGTAGATTTTTCAAAACAACTAGAGGGTATAAAAATATCTATTCCACCAGATAGAGGTATATATCAATATGAGGGATTATATACACACCGGACGGGTTTAAATTTTAAATGTGACCTGCCCGCAAGGGGCGTTAACGTCACGACGAGTCTACTGTGTAGGGTTTGGTTGATTCACTCCGTGACATTCAGTTAATTGATATGTTTATCAGTAACTAGATTTTTATTCTTTTTTTTTTTCCTTTTTTTCCCCCACATAATTCGGGTATCTCGTCCACTTATTACATATTACAACTATCTCCTATCTGCCATGAAATCATGCAGAGAGAAAGAGAGCGAGACGAGCCGGCGAGCGAGCGAGCGAGAGAGAGAGAGGGAGAGATAGAAAGAGAGAGGGAGAGAGAGAGAGAGAGAGAGAGAGAGAGAGAGAGAGAGAGAGAAATATACAGATCAACATGTATTCATATAACGTAAACACTGTCCACAACACAAAAATGCAGCGGGCTGCATCAAGAAAACTTCATCAGTTTTACGACCACACACACAAGAAAATGGCAATGACATTAAATGTAGTAATATAACTATAAAAATGTGTCTTTTTAAAAACAACGAAAGGACGATTTTTTCATGCTGTATTTTTTTAGTGTAACCTTTCCTTTGAACTAAACAAGGCAGCCTGAGAGAGGGATCATGATGCATAGACAACCCATGGTCTCTACAATACTACCCATGCTCTGTGCATCTGAAATCCCTTGACACTGTGAGCTGCGGTTTTCATTTGGAAATCTTCTTTTTTTTTTTTTTAACTTTTTCCAACGTGATGTGACGTAGATTCAGAAATGGCGCGTGGCCTATTACTACGGAACAGGTAATGCCTTATGTGATTGAACTGATCGCGTGTGCAACTGCTGAACTGTTGGTAACTGCTGCTTCCGTCGTCGACGAACTGCATTTCCAATGTTGGACTGTTTGTATTAGCACTCCTGATTGCTGCCTTATGCTTTTAATGCGTGTGTAACAAGTGGATATGCTGAGACTGTCGTGTGTATCATTTTTTCCACAAAGGACATTATCAGAAATTCGATGTGTTTTCGTTGGCACAGCAGCAGAGCAACTAGGGGGTGACCTGCTGGCTATGAAACTGAAACTAAAATTACTAGATTACAAGAAATCTAATGATCTAAAAATTGAAGACTTCTCCTATGCGGGCGGGTCTTTCTAGTTACAGTAATCATCACCTAGGTTGTGACTCATATGCCGCCCCATAACACAATATAAAACTATGGTCTGGAAAGATAGAAGGATGCTAAGAGGACTCATGGAACATATGGTGCTAGAAATATTTATATAGACCAATATACATTCGTTCGGTGAATATCACACCGGTTTCCTTTATTTGCCAAGTCATTACCCTACCCGGCATTCATATTTCATCTGGGTCTATATAGTAATTCTAAGCTATTATGAAAATCTCTCTCATGCAGATTTGAACCTAAGAATGTTGGGCTGGCAAGCATGCGTTCTGCCACTGCTCTACTGAGACCTCCATAGTATGATATGCAGCAGTGAATATTGAAACATTGTTAGAAATGAATTGTACATTGTCTGGTCTTTGGCTGACCGACCTAGAGATAACCGCGTCTCCGCATTTAATCTTGTTTTACGTATGTGATCTAACACTAGGTGTGTGTGACCATCATTGAGGCCCGACAGCTGGCCGGGCTAAACATGGACCCAGTTGTCTGTGTACAGGTGGGAGATCAAAAGAAGTATACAAGTGTCAAGGAATCCACCAACTGTCCCTACTTTAACGAGGTATGCCCATGTATTTCAGTTGCTTTTATGTATATGTGTGAGTATTTGTCTGTCCTGAAGTGAAATCTTCGATAGCATTTTTGAGTGTTGGATTTCAGACTCCTTCATAACATCTGCATGTGCGGATATTTCTGATATTGATGCGCGTTTATGGAGGATGTTGATGCTGGAACAACAGTAGTACATCGGTATACCTCTGCTTAAAAATAAGTCCAACTTGGTATGCGCGCTGTTTCTTTGTTTGCACATTTTTTTTTTAAATTCAACTCGCGTGCTAAATGTGTATGAGTCAAAATGAGTCGAAACCGAACCTTTTTTTTTATCCTATCTATCTATCTATCTATCTATCTATCTATCTATCTATCTATACGATCTATCTATCTTATCTATATCTATCTATCTATCTATCTATCTATCTATCTATCTATCTTATCTATCTATCTATCTATCTATCTATCTATCTATGCACATCTATCTATCTATCTATCTATCTATTCTATCTATCTATCTATCTATCTATCTATCATATCTATCTATCTATCTATCTATCTATCTATCTATCTATCTATCTATCTATCTATCTACTCTATCTATCTAATCTATCTATCTATCTATCTATCTATCTATCTTCTATCTATCTATCTATCTATCTATCTATCTATCTATCTATATATCTATCTATCTAGCGAGCTATCTATCTATCTATCTATCTATCTATCTATCTATCTATCTATCTATCTATCTATCTATCTATCTATCTATCTATCTATCTATCTATCTATCTATCTATCTATCTATCTATCTATCTATCTATCTATCTACTATCTATCTATCTATCTATAGTCTATCTATCTATCTATCTATCTATCTATCTATCTATCTATCTATCTATCTATACTATCTATCTCTGTGAGGCTCGGAAAGAAAGAGGAAGCCCCTACTGCATTAATTATTCTGCTGAGAAACAACCGACCCGGCTGCTTCGAGATACCAGCTAAGTCATTTTGTGTTTCTGTGTAGTATTGTTTCATTTGTATGTGCTGATGAGGCTCATTAGCCGCAACGTTCACGTTTTGTTTGTATTTGTTATATTGTGAATCTTGCTTAAATACTTTTCTTTCGGTTTTATATATATATATTTTTTCATTAATCAAGGAAATGTTTGGCAAATGGACGGATGTCATAAACTTTGCAGAAAAATACCACTCTAGCACAGGCCAAAAATGCCGTAATAGCATTGTCTGGAACAATAAGACAGTGTTGCATTATCAAAATATCATCAGCAGAGGTCATAAATAACGTTTTTTGTGCAGACTTTTATTTAAAGTCAAACATGGTGAGCCTCAACCAGGTGCAAGTGGGGGGAAGGGGGGGGAAGAGAGAGAGACAGAGAGAGACAGAGGTGGGGGGGATTTCAGGTTCCTTGTTTTACTGGAAGGAATTCTACTTCTAAACAATAACATCTCATCCTTCCCCTTTCTTTGCACCTTTCTAGGAGGCATGGACTTTTCTCAGCTTGGTAAAATGAGGTTACATTTTCATTTATTTCATCTAATTGTTTTTGTATTTATGTATTTTAGTATTAAGCAGTGTCTAAATTATTTTATACGACCCCATCAATGTAAAATGTGCCAAAACAATCGGATTTTTTTCTTAAAAAACGAACGGACTAACCAATCTACAGGTATGTCTTATGGGGAACTTTGTTTGGTATACGTCCTGTTCTGTACCGTCCAAGGGGATCAGTTGACGAATTATAGACGTATACCGAGATACCACTTTCAGTAGACGAACAACAACTTTGTCAAATGACACAAATAAATGGCTCTCAATCAAATGACAATTCCTCATTTAAAATGGTAATTTTTATGGTGAATTGGGTTAGTTTGACGTTAGTTTCCCCAGACCCAGCCAATATACACTAGCTCACTTGTGATTGGTAGTTCCTGAGCCCCGTGTCCTTCGCACACGGTTACGGGGGTGTTCCGCAATGCCGCTGATATTGCGTGTTGAATATTTAAGCACGCCAGCGCTTTTAACACTCCAAAAACATGAAGAAACTGGGTGTAGCACAACTCCTCTAGAGAGTGCTGTAACCTTTGTTACAGGCACTCTCTTTCTCGGAAAAAAAAACGTACATGCAAGACTTTGCAGAAATTAAACAACAGCGTGACACACTTGTAACCTTCATGAAAGTCGACCAGACCAACAAATTTGACAATGAAAACCGACCTGCTCTTTTTGGGGAGCTAATCGTAAATTGATACATGACACGCGTGATATTGTAAAGGCCTTTCTTTGATGACGATTCGCTCATCGTTAAGGGAAAAGACGAGGCAGATATACTTTTACTAGTTCCATCGGAACTGGGAGGCTGCTTGCTGCTGAGCATGGGGACGGAGCGCTTACGGGAATGTTCTGAGTGCTGTGATGTCGATTCTTAATTAAACATTGTGTTGACTGTTTTTACTCTTAAATGATAATTATTTTTAAAATTTTCTTCACTTCTTGTTTCACTTTTTCCCCAAAACCACCCACCTTTTAATTAGTTTATCACTGACATGGTTATATGTTATCTGACTCAACCGATTATAGTTTGCATCATTTTCTGTTGTTGTCTACAGTATTTTGTCTTCGACTTCCACATGCCTCCAGTGATGCTGTTTGACAAAATCATTACCCTAACGGTAAGTGTCTGCGTAACGTTATCTTGACAGCTAATTGTTTTGATGACAATGACCAAATAAGCCTGTCAGTTTATCTTTCTATTAATTAGTCAGGTCCTTTTCTCCCAGATCGACCTAGCCTTGAGTGGGTACCGGGTTCAGTCCCAGGAAGTAAAGTGATGCTGACCATATCACCCATCTTGTGCCGATTGGTCTATACAAATATAGGTACAGTCCTATACACCCTATACGCCTAAAGGCGTGGAAAAGGGACCTTTACTTTTTTTTTTTATTAATCCGGTGGCATCCACATAATACAATTAGAATGTAATGGAACTCTATATTGTCTACCTCTGGTTGTTGTGGTTGTACAAATCGTGCGTTCAGCTTTTACCTGCAGTCTGATTTTTATAAAAGTGGTATGACTTGTATGACTTCATAATGTGGTGAACCTATTTAAATCGCCACTATTATATTTTTTCAGCAACTCTCTTTTTATTTCACGTCCCTCCAGAACGTCCACGCTTCCAGAAACCAAAATCTTTTCATACAGCTGCACATATTTTCTAATGTTCATTCTTCTTCTCTTCCACCTTGAACCTCATCGAAGTGTCGGAAGGGGGGGGGGGGGGGATGTAATGTTCGTTGATGAGCTCTGTCAAGAGCACTATTAGGACTGATGTTTACTTCTGTAAGGCTGTTCTTAATGCTATCACTCCACATTTTCCGAGGTCTTTTACTCGCTCTATACCCGTTGTAACGTTTTAGTGTGGCTCGCTGATGTTAATTATATTTTATAAATTATAATGTCAAGGATGAAAAAGTGCAGGAGAATTTTAAACTGTGGCTTCCTAATTATGCATCATCTCTTTCAAACACGACACGTCTAACTAGGAACTTTCATGGTCAAGTTGATCATGAGCGCTCTGGTCAAGACGAGGCAAGGGTTTAGTCCCGGGCAATGGTTGTATCCCCCTCTCCTTCGCCTTTACCCAAAACTTCTGTATTCTGGGTTGAACAAGTCATGTAACTTTAGGTAAGGCAATTTTCAAGATTTTTTTTCTGGCTAAAGACTGCTGACGTACTAATACGAAGAAACAGAATCATTCACCCTATATCGTCATGGCTGGGCCTGTAAACGGACGAAGGTTTGGACGTAATACTCCTGGAGAAGTGTTGGATGGGACCTAAAGCCCGTGGAAGGCTTGCACTTTATACTCCTAATTAAGTGTTGGATGGCGTCAAGAGACACTGCATGACACAAGGTTTCCCGGATGTATGACTCTCTCCACTCACATACGACGACAACTACACTACTCCCTGCAGGAGACACACTGAAGCCACAGGCGTAGTCCAACAACAACTTATCTTCCCTTTTCTTCTACTCCTTCTTTTTTACCTCCACCTTTTTCTTCTTCTTCTTCTTCTTCTTCTTCTTCTTCTTCTTCTTCTTCTTCTTCTTCTTCTTCTTCTTCTTCTTCTTCTTCTTCTTCTTCTTCTTCTTCTTCTTCTTCTTCTTCTTCTACTTCTGCTTCTTCTTCTCTTCTTCTTCTTCTTCTTCTTCTTCTTCTTCTTCTTCTTCTTCTTCTTCTTCTTCTTCTTCTTCTTCTTCTTCTTCTTCATCTTTTTTTTTTTTTCTTCTCGTTTTTCTTGCCAGTAGTTTTTGGATGAGAAGGCAAGAGACCTCTATGAAGTCTGTTGTGCGACGCATGGTTACCACTGTTTCATACAGCTTGATATCCATTAGAATGCCTCTTCGCCAAACCTAGGATCTCTCTACTGCATGTAGAGAGCACATCTGTAGCACATGTTCAGTTGTCTGTGATGCCTGTCCACATAGGCAAGGTTCTGAATCCCCAATCTTCAATTTCTTGCATATATGCTGCTGAGTCTAGACAATGACCTGTTTCTTTCATATGATGTGGTTGAATCAGATCTTGAGAATTGTGCTCTGGGTGGACCAGCGAGGAGAACCGTCAAACAGTTTATTACATCACAGTACACTTCATGGCATAGAATATATGACGGTATACAGTTAGGCTAAATCTGTAAAAAGGGTGCGTTGCTTACTTTTCCGGGGGGGGGGGGGAGAGAATAAGGGGAAGCTTAAGGTTATAACTGCCACAAAGAGCATTAAAAAGGACTCTTGCAATGTTGATACGATCAAATGAGACCGGCGACGAAATTGTCTACCGATAAGCTAATGGTCAACCCGGTCGTCATAGAAACAGGTCCGCACGCAAACCTCAGTGTCTTGAACACAGTCAAAGTTCAGAAACAGACAAACCACCAGGAATTTCCGCCGGTGTTTACAGTCGGTGACGACTGAATATACACTCATTATGCGATTAGGTCTAACAGTGAACATCCGTTTACAGTTCTTTCAAAACAACAATGTCAGATGTCCGTGGCTAAAACGTTGCGAGCCTGACTCGTAAGCCAGCATACCGCGATCGAAACCCACTGCAGGCTGCGTGGATTTGTGTCGTGGTATGGGACGTCGCAGGTCGACCCAGCCTAAAATGGGTACCAAAGTGAAGAGTGCTGATGGTCTGTAAAAATATGGGACGCTCTGCCCATATGCCCTATGCGCCGAAAGGCTTGAAAAGGGATCTTTACTTTACTTTACAAGCTAAACTGCTTGAGGTGAATGAAATACAGGGCATAGCGCTGCGTTATCTACACATTTTCTACGCCTATAGTAGTGACGAATATTCACTTGATTTAGATAAAACAAGGGACTGTTTTGAAATTTGACTGCCAGCTCACGTCAACCGGTGCCAATGTTGCTTCCTTCATCCATGTAATTTTTCTCTTTGCTTCTTGCAAACACATGGCTTATATGCTTAAATGTTGCCGTTGATGGCGTTTGTGTGTGTGTGTCTTTATTTGCATACTAATGTAAAACATGTATGGATAACCTAGTCGTCTTCTTGTGGGATGCAATTTTTTCGTTTTTTTTGAAGCCCCAGGGGCCGCAATATAGCCCGGCCATAGATATGTTCTAATGGCTGATTGCGGTTTCTGGGATCTCGCCACGGATGATCCTCATCCACATGGTGGCACTTTGTGTCATCGGGTGTTTTATCGCTTGTGTGATGTCCTGTGGGGTAAAATCTGCTTCTATTACTGCGTGTATGGCAGGCGCACTGATACAAAGGAAACACTGGGGGAGGGCCTAGAGGTACACAGCAGTCTAACCATTGTCTGGTGGCGGGTTGCTCAGTGAGTCTAAGTGGGCAATAATAATAATAATAATATTAAACATAATAATGTGATAGATGGGAAATATGTGGTTTTAAAATAAAATGAAATATATAAACGAATACTTAACAATAGAACATCTATACATGTTTAGAGGACAGACAGCTTAGCTCTCTTGCCAACTGGCTTAGGTGGTGGCTGAGTTCCCCCACCCCCCAACATTATTATCGCCCACCCCCTATTACTTAACAAAGGTAGCTGGAAGCTCACCGGGTCTCAGCCATAAAGTTCCGGCACCTTTGGTATACGTTGGATTGGCATCACGTCAGACTAGGGTGCAGCCATTGCTAAACTGCTCATGGCGGCCTGCTATTTGCTCATTGATTGGCTCTTGAATGGGTAAATGATTGCCCAGCGAAGTGTAACATGAAATAGATTCTCGGGATAATTTCAAGCTGTGATGATCATTACTGCTCGTGACAATACATTTACAAATCACCGGGAGATGAGCAATAACATGGGAACGCATTAACAACCCACTTTTGAAAGATAGCAAAATCTTTACATTCTTGACATGTCAGCGAAATGGCACAGATCAGGCGTGTTAGAACACAATAAAAGAACACGGCTGGTCATCGGGGAAGAGATTCAGACCTCACCATGAAGCACCCTGCACTTAGCAATGAATTCACAACGAAATAGAAACACCGCACGCCCCCTTTTTTCCCATTCAGCCATAGATGGGATGATAGATGGGAAATATGTGGTTTTAAAATAAAATGAAATATATAAACGAATACTTAACAATAGAACATCTATACATGTTTAGAGGACAGACAGCTTAGCTCTCTTGCCAACTGGCTTAGGTGGTGGCTGAGTTCCCCCACCCCCCAACATTATTATCGCCCACCCCCTATTACTTAACAAAGGTAGCTGGAAGCTCACCGGGTCTCAGCCATAAAGTTCCGGCACCTTTGGTATACGTTGGATTGGCTGGTCAATACATTTACAAATCACCGGGAGATGAGCAATAACATGGGAACGCATTAACAACCCACTTTTGAAAGATAGCAAAATCTTTACATTCTTGACATGTCAGCGAAATGGCACAGATCAGGCGTGTTAGAACACAATAAAAGAACACGGCTGGTCATCGGGGAAGAGATTCAGACCTCACCATGAAGCACCCTGCACTTAGCAATGAATTCACAACGAAATAGAAACACCGCACGCCCCCTTTTTTCCCATTCAGCCATAGATGGGATGATAGATGGGAAATATGTGGTTTTAAAATAAAATGAAATATTTAAACGAATACTTAACAATAGAACATCTATACATGTTTAGAAGTCAGACAGCTTAGCTCTCTTGCCAACTGGCTTAGGTGGTGGCTGAGTTCCCCCACCCCCCAACATTATTATCGCCTACCCCCTATTACTTAACAAAGGTAGCTGGAAGCTCACCGGGTCTCAGCCATAAAGTTCCGGCACCTTTGGTATACGTTGGATTGGCATCACGTCAGACTAGGGTGCAGCCATTGCTAAACTGCTCATGGCGGCCTGCTATTTGCTCATTGATTGGCTCTTGAATGGGTAAATGATTGCCCAGCGAAGTGTAACATGAAATAGATTTTCGGCATAATTTCAAGCTGTGATGATCATTACTGCTCGTGACAATACATTTACAAATCACCGGGAGATGAGCAATAACATGGGAACGCATTAACAACCCACTTTTGAAAGATAGCAAAATCTTTACATTCTTGACATGTCAGCGAAATGGCACAGATCAGGCGTGTTAGAACACAATAAAAGAACACGGCTGGTCATCGGGGAAGAGATTCAGACCTCACCATGAAGCACCCTGCACTTAGCAATGAATTCACAACGAAATAGAAACACCGCACGCCCCCTTTTTCCCCATTCAGCCATATGGCGGTTGCAATGCAGCAATCGAAGAGTCATGAAGAGACGTCTTCTATCATCATCATCATCATCATCATCATCATCATCATCATCATCATCATCATTGTTATTATCATTATCATCATCATCACTATCATCATTATCATTATCGTCATAATTGTCATCATCATCAAGCGCCTTGCCGACTGGTGTAGACCATCATGCCCCTCCACAAATCTGCCATCTACAAACTGCTTGTATCTGTTCCTGTATAGACAACCCTCCATACGATGCAACAAGGCTGTCAAGAATCTTCTCGCGTTGTCTGCCTTTCCTGTAGTGACTACTAAAGTAAGTAATGGACGGTTTTCCACGTCTTCGAGCATGCTAGGCCTAATATTTTAGACAAATCGGCTCTCGGCTGGCGATGTGGTCGATATGACGCCTGTAGTGACTAGGGGAGAGTATAATGACTAATGCATCTCCAAATGTGTTGAAATAGTGCATTCTAACAACCCCTATCTGAAAGTAGAAAGTCAACTGAAGTCGAAATTTTTATTTTTATTTTGCATAGGCATTCTTTTCCGTAGTGACATTTGTCTTTTGCAAACTGTTTACATTACAGTAAAACAAGGTGTCGTCTTCACGATGGAGGTAGAGACTTCAGTGAATGTGCACATCCACTGATGTTTTGGAAAATTAGATGGGGGAGACCCCCGTCACTTCCACTGTGCGAATCTCATATCATTGTCCTCAAGCCTTGATAACGATCTTTTTTTCAGAGGTTTCCGTCATGTTTAGCATATCTCATATCAATGTCCGAAAGCCTGAATAACGATTTTTTTTTTAGATCTTTCCGCCATTGTTAGCATATCTCATATCATTGTCCGAAAGCCTTTATAACAATCTTTTCTTCAGAGGTTTCCACCATGGTAAGCGAATCGTAGCACACAAAGGATTGTCAAACATGCTTACTTACTTAGCAGCGTTAGAGCCAGGCGACATTTACTGCAGGAATACAAGCTTAAGTATGGGGATGGATCTAGGGGCGATTATGACGCTTTGAGGTGGCCAGCTGGAAGCAATGTAACTGGAGAAATCATAGAAACACGAGGCAAACTGTTTGACCACTTCGCCAGAGATTCTTAAATCTACTAGAGTATGGTTTGTATGGTTTTATATAACGGATCAACATCATGGCACAAGGGTAGCAACCCATAAGTGCTCCTAAGAATCTCAGCGTAGGGCACGAACTCCGTAGCACTGGCGAGGATCCCGAAATACTTTAGGTAGATTTTATACTCAAAATTTTGCACGGGCAAAATGGTTAAACTACACTTTTCGATTTTCAACTGCCAAAGGATTTTTTGTAAGTGCGCAACAATACACACGGGCGTCCGATCTTACTACCTAGAGATGAAAGGAAATTACTAGAAGTCCACGTGTAGTGATTCTCATTAGTACCCCACAACGGCATTTGTAGTTTATAGCATATTGTTACAATTCTCTACAGCAGCCCGTTGTTAAATTATTTTTTTGCAATACAAGACGAAAACGCCCTTTTGGATTCGGCAACTGATTGTCATATTATTCTTTGGAATTCAAATTTGACGCATATTGTTGGATTTTATAATTTTCAACGGTAGAAATAAGTCACGGGACCTCCACATTAGGGACTCAGTCTCGCCTGGTGGGATGTGATCAGTCTGATTAAATTGCCCCTGAAGCTGCAACCTTGCTCGAATAGAAGACGTGACCCCGTGTGGGCTCCGGGGCCCTCTCATGGGGAAAACAAGAATAGACCCACTGCCTACCCAAAGCATGTCGTAAGAGTTGACTAATCGGGAGCTTCCTTCAAGGTCGGAGTGCATCTGCCTGAGAGGCAAAGAACAAGCAGTCCGCAGACAAATCAAATATGTTTTTTTTTTAGTATCCAGAAGCCATGAGTTGTTAACCCTTAGGCTCGGTATTAGGGATATGCCAACCCTTCGGCCTTGATTCCATGATAAATATCGTAAATCTGGGAGAAATGTGGCTTTTCTGTCTACCGCCGGGAGTGAACCGATCAATACATTGTCTCTTTATCAGTTATATACTAATTGATAAAGCAGATGTAGTGAAGGCTCTATGGAATCACATGGACAATGCAGTAGACCACATAGAGAATCCACACACTATAAGACTATTTCAACGGGGCGTGTGTAGTGGTTATGGAAGATTTTCAGCATTGAGGGGGGGGGGGGGGTGGCGGGAGAGGGGGGGGGGGCCAAGGTGGACTGTTTTATCATGTTGTACCTGGTACTATTAGTATGTCCACTCTTAGTTGGTTACTGAAGAAGGGGAGAGAGCATGTTTGGGAATATCCCGAGTGCAGAAATGTCAGTTCTTGATTGATTGATTGATTGATTGATTCATTCATTTTTTTAATTCAAACATGACACTGAAAGATATGACATGGACTAGAGAAAATAAGCAGAAGAAACAAATAGGGCACCAGGTCTTTACCTGATTCATCATCATCACCAGGTGCCTCTTCGTCTTGCGTGGGCGATCATGCCTCTCCACAATCCGCAATCTCCTGCAGGACGTATAGGTTCGTGTGGTGACACTTCCCCTGCCATGCAACAAAACTGCCAAGAATCTTCTATCGTTCTCTTCCTCTATCCCTCCTTCCACAGATCTTTCCAGTGGTCACAACATGTTCTAATTTCCCTCTTCTCATAACATGGCCGAAAAATTATGACTGTCTGTCTCTGTCTGATATCTGTGATAAGTTGATTCGGGCTCCCGCCTGTTTCATAACCTCTTGGTTGCTCTTTCTGGCTGTCCAGGTTATTTTAAGCATTCTTCTGTAAAACCACATCTATGAGGTTTCAAGAGACCTAATACATTTTTGTTGTTGTTGTTGTTGTTGTTGTTGTTGCGTATCCTCTAGAGGACGTTGCAGAACCAACCCTAACAGCCCCTGGCTGTTGTGTGGTTTCTCTAGGCAAATTTACGTCCAGTAGTTTGCCATTGCTTTCTGGGCGGTCGGCTTTCTTGATACCACTGTCGAAACCAACGCAAGGCGCATTGCCCGCAGCTGGGATCGAACCTGGCATCCCGGCATTACGAAGCGAAGTGTTCGCATCGACTTAGCCACAGAGCCGACACCTAATACATATACTCACGATTTGTATTGGAGGCACGAAAGAAAGTAAAACATGCCTTACAGTGTTTATATCATCAGTATACATAACAAAGCGGAAGTTATTATTATGTAAAGAGCCTGCTGTTGCAGAGTTGAATATTTAATGTTTAGTCTTTATTTTGCTAGATCCACACAGCACAATCCAAATTGTTTCGCATTGTTATGTTCATGTTGTAAATGTGTTGATTTGTTTGCTTGATGTGTTGTCTTTTAAAAGATCATCAAATCACGCCTGGAGATAACACGTTATTCTAAACCGTATGAATATCTGATATTCTACATAATGTTCATTTACAGACAAGGCAATAACAGTTTTTGCACGAATGTAAAGTCAAAGTTATTGACCCCTTGGCCAAATATTCTCAAAGTTTGCTACGTAAACACCAGAGCAGTGCTAAAATGGTACAGGGGAGGGCAAACGTGACTAAAGCATTTCTTTTTACTATAATCAGACATGTAAAGACACACGGTTTTATTTTTACAATCTATTTGAAGATCACATTTGTAATCATGTTAGTACATTCAAATCAATTAAACATACCACTTCTCTTGTCTTAATCATTTATTGCTTTGGCGGCTTTCTCTATTTCTGTCTTTTTATCGATATTAATTTTTTTTTTCATTTTTTATCTTGGGGGCACAAGTTGCTACCACAAATCTCAAATTCTCTTTGTCGCTTGATCCTTTGCTGAAATTCATAATGTTCGTATTATCATTTGTTTAAACTTTCCACCCATGTTTTTTCCCTGTTTTTCTTTTCTCCCCTTATAACATAAAGTTACTTTCGATGTCCTAAATCTTCCGTAACTAGGCCATGT
>CAJHNH020007690.1:434488-446988 GCA_905116865.2 Candidula unifasciata
CCTATATTCAGACGTACCTTTGAGCTTAAACTGACCAGATAGATAGATACGTGGATTATTATTATTCACCGTTTCTTGAGATTCCATTTAAGGGATTTTGTGTATTCTTGTAAATGTAACATTTTCTGTTTGTGACATGCTGATGAATGCTTTCTGACTGCAACGTTTATTTTATTGTTTATGATTGTGAAAATGTGAAGCTGACTTGCTGCACTTTTCTTTTGGTTTGATGTCTTCCTGGAGGGGAGATAACCAGCCATACAGGATAAAACATAGACCAGTGATATCGAGCTTCTCGCCATATTAAAAATAGACATTTAAATCAGGATCAGTCACTTTTAACAACGTTTAACTGAAACACATCTAGAACAAATTTTGTTAAACATTGTTTAACCGTGTGATTCGATAGCACCATAACGTGAGCTTGCACTGTAGATAGATGGCTTTTGTGCTGTGACCTTTGACGCAGTGTTTTGATGTCTTAGGTTCTGCACTCTAGAAATATCATGCGATCTGGCACCATTGTTGGCAGTTTCAAGATGGATGTTGCAGCTATGTATAGAATGCCTGGTAGTAACCTTTGCATGTTCTTTAGTTTCATTCTTTTTTTTTTTTTTTTTTTTTTTTTTGAATTATTATAATATTTAGTTAATTTTGTTTTCTATAGAACCTTGCTTTCGCCTCTTTTTTTTTGCACGCATTTTGTCATATAATTCAGCGGTCGGCAGCCATTAAGGTATGTAGTGCCAATTTAATGTGGTAAAATCGCTCAGAAGGCAAACTAAAAAAAAAAAAAACATTTTTAATATACAGTAGTTACTAAAAAAATAATAATTCATCATTATACGAATTGTTTACCGCTTCTTCGCGTGTGGATTATGATGTCCATGGGGGGAGGGGGACGGCAAGAGGAGGGATGGGAGGAAGGATAATAATTGAGGGGCACATGTGGTGCTCAACCCTCAAAGCATGTCGTAAAACACAAGTAATTAGGAGTTTACTGAAATCGGCTGCGTTGCGCTGAACAACGCATATGTTGCAGCCTTGTAAAAGAAGACAATGTTCTAATCGCCATTGTAAGGGCAAATATAAAAGAATGAGAAGACGAAGCGTGCCATTTGAAATCGGTACAGGTGCAGCCCTTGCAGACGTGTCCTAGGCTGTTGATATATAATTAGAAAAAGAAGAACTCCACACAGGAGCATGCACAGCAGGAGTCCACCGGTCATCAGTAGAGATCCTTCGTCGATGATTGTTTGGGCCCATTGCTTTCCTAAACAGTCTCGGAAGGTGGGATGACCTGGGTCAGGAAACCAGGCGCCGATCTTCCCCTGCTGCACTTAAGCGGACTTGACAGGGACAACACAATATGGCGATTTTGCAACAGGTGCTGTGAGAGTTGGTGTTTTATTGTCGCTATGGTAGCAAATTTGATCATTTGACTACCCTTACGACCAGAGGGACAAGCTAATCGCTGGTTCATCGGAAAATTTTTAGACTTTGGCATTTCGCAGAGAAACACCAGCAGAAATGTATCAGACACTGTTACTTTTAAGGGTTAAGACATTCTTTTCCCACTAGAGAATCGGACCAGTCTTGCAAGGCCCATCCCCCACGACGTTCCGTTGCGTCCAGAGCCAGCTCTAAGCTCTTTCAGCAGCTTCACCCAGTTGTTTTAGTGAGTGTTCACTCTCCTTTCCCTGCAAGCCTAGCTGCTTTAACACACTGTACGTGGAAGTGGAGATAAGACTTTTTGCGCCTACCTTGACGGCGAAAATTGTTACTGCATACGCTTCGTCTCTTTTCAGACCGGCCACGAGCTCACTGTGTTTTTTTTTTTCGAGCTTATACAGGGGATTTTCTTCCATCCGCGACTCGTATGGCACGGTCAGCTCAATCAGGACGAGAAGCCGAATTTCCGCAGAGTGCAGAACTATGTCAGGTCTTAGGCCAGTCTTCCGAATTGACTCTAGCTAGATACCTCTAGAAACCAGGCAGGTCGATAGCCAGTAACCCTTCCCTCGCACAGTCAAGTATTGATGGAGCATATGCGACCTTTTTGATTTTACCTTTTTAAATCAGCCCAGCCTTTAGGAAGCGCATGGGGGTGACGGTAGGACTGACCCTCGCGTTGGCCCTAATCCTGGCTTGGTCCACAACATCAGCTAACTCTTTCAGGACTTTGGCTTAGGGCTTTTCTGCACGCGGACAATACGTGCTCGAGCATCTGGTAAGCACTACACAGTGGGCATGTCGGGTCGTTAGTCGCATGCCATTTCACATGTTGACGCCAGATGGTAACACATCGTACACAGATCTTACGACAAAGCTCAGCTGCAGCGGCGCCATTCGCCAGATCTCACCCCATGTGAGTATTCGTGACAAGGCGCTCCCGAGGCCAATACACTGGCCTTTCTGCGACTGCTGGGCGGCTGTTTTGTACCCGAGTCTCGTTTTCGGCTTCCATTATCTGCTGTTTTACTACGTCTCTGTGTTTTTTAGCAGTGGCTTTGGACCACCAAATGAATTTTCCGTGCCCTAGGCCGCGCCACTTGGTTTGTGTGTAACCCATGACTTCTCTAATTTCAGTGCTTCTTGAGCAGATTGTATCGCATCAAGGACTTTCCAATTCTCACCTGTCTTTATTATATACAATGATGTCTTTGATGAGCACAAGTGATAGCATGACCAGTGAACAAGCGTTGTAAACAAATTGTCCTCGACGGCTAATGCATGGTGTCTAGTTTAACACTTTCAATTCCAGAAAGAGTTAATATTAATTCGGTACATGTCTTTGTTACGGTCAGGCAGTAACTCTATAATAGGGGAAAGTGGTGTTAATACACACGGCTGTAGTGCAGTTAGCTAAATTGTGAAGTAAAAAAAAATATTTTAGAACTGCAAAGCTAATAATGGAAGAACTTTGTAGTGTATGAAGTATAACACTATCGTCTGGAAAGATGGAAAGGTGCCAATCATCAGAAGTATAACTACATAATCGCATATATATATATATATATATATATATATATATATATATATATATATATATATATATATATATATATATATATATATATATATATATATTACAAAACTGGCTTATTAGTCGATATTTTACTTTGAGCTATTTTTCTTTCTTAAAGTTTGCATTTGAATTCTGGATTGTTATTTTTGTTCCATTTACTCACCGTTTCCTTTACATGATTTCGTTTGTTTCCCTCTATTATTGTGGTTTTCGTTTGGGATTTCTATTATTGTTTAATGTTGCATAAACATTTATTTATTGTAAAGTAAAGAGCAGATATGTGCCACTGGAATCAGCTGCTCGCACATCTGTATATCAGTTTTCATCACAATATCCAAAAACTGTGAAACGAGTCAGACACATCTGTGAGCTGATTGAGACGCTTAACCTAATACTGTTTGACAAAAAAAAAAAAAAATTTACTGGATAGTGTAATATAGTTCTTATTTTTTTTTTATTTCGTGTTTGTTGCTACTAAAAGAACAAGCAGCGCTTTTATTACTTTATTACTGTGTGCACATGTGCATACAAATGCAAACAAATTATGTTATAGACTGTTTAACAGTTTTTTTTTTTTTTTGTAGTATAAGGCATTCAGCGTTTAAAAAAAAAAACTGTTTGACTGAACTCTTTTAGCTGGTCTCAAAATAAAAATTAACAAACATAAAAGCATTAGAATGATTGGTTTATATAAAGGGTGGCATGTGAAGGAAACATTCCATGTCTTGGGACTTAACCTGGCAAAGCAGAATAGAAAATATAAGAATGAATGGTAAATGTCGACCTACTTTTGACATATTTAACTCTCTCTCTCTCTCTTTGTCTCTCTGTCTCTCTCTCTCTCTTTCTCTCTCTCTTTCTCTCTCTTTCTCTCTCTCTTTCTCTCTCTCTCTTTCTCTGTCTCTCTCTGTCTCTTTTTCTGTCTCTCTCTGTCTCTCTGTCTCTCTGTCTCTCTCTGTGTCTCTGTCTCTATCTCTCTGTCTCTCTCTGTCTCTCTCTGTCTCTCTCTGTCTCTCTCTTTCTGTCTCTCTCTCTCTCTGTCTCTCTGTCTCGCTTTCTTTTTCTCTCTCTCTTTCCCTCTCTCTCTCTCTCTCTCTCTCTCTCTCTCTCTCTCTCTCTCTCTCTCTCTCTCTCTCAAATGAAAATTAAATAAAACACATCTTGACTACTTAATAATTTGGAACTCTAGATTTAAAAAAAAAAAACATACAGCTTCGTGAACAAATTCCTTAGAAGAATACTAAATCTCCGCTGGACAGATTTCAGATCTAGTACACAAATAAGACAAGAGACCAAACAAGACAGTGTGTCAAGTTTTATAAGAAAGCGCCGCTGGAACTACATCGGCCATGCCCTCAGAATGGATAAGATACTACTTCCTCTTCAAATCCTCATATGCACACCGGAAGGGAAAAGAAAACGAGGAAGACCAAGATAGGCTGTACGTAGAACCATCATGAGGAAAGACTCAGGCATGAGCCTAACAGACATCCAAGACCTGAAGCAGGTAGCAACGAAACTCCATACATGGAAAGCTAGGACCTCTGCCCTATGCGCCGTCCTCCACCCAAGAGGAAAGACTAACTAACTGATTTAGAGACAAGACATTTATTGACGAATTGACTTGTTAAACAATTTTTTTTTTTCAACATCTCTTTTCAAACTGTCCCAGTAATAGTAATAAAAATACCCACTTTTTATTGGAGTTAACAGATTATCCCATAAATCAAATGTATATTGTCTTGTTAATTTAGAAAGGCATGCAGAATGTTGAAACTAGTCTTGACCAACAGAAAGAGATCACTATTCTTGTCGCCTTAGAAGTACAACCAAAATGAATCCGTATGATCCTTATGTTTTTGTGAAGGTCCTTGTACATCAAGCAGAGGAAAATGTGGCATCTTTCAAACGTTAACAGGCCTGCTTAGCCGAGCACTTAATTCGCATTTAATTGTGTATGTTTGCGTATTTTCTTCTGATAAGAATAATGCCTCGTTAGTTTTAGTTGCAAACCAGTGTTTATAATGTCTGGACCGTGTTCGTCTCCAACCAGATGTTAATTGGTTAAGTAGTGTGCCTCACGCACAGGCAGACGTTAAATTGAACAACTTTGGCTTAAGGGATTAAAAGGTTCTTTCGCACTAGAGCTCGGACCAGTCTACCGAGGCATATCCCTCACGTCGTTCCGTTGTGACCAAAGCCAACTCGAAGCTCTTTCAGCAGGTTCAGCCAGTTGCTTTAGTGTCCGTTTGGGCTCGTTTCCTCGCAAGCCCAGCAGCTTCAATGCACTGTATATGTGGGTGGAGTGTAGCCCTCATACACCTACCTCGACAGCGAAGAGTTTTACTGCGTACCCTTTATCGTTCCTTAGACTGGCCACCAGATCGCTGTACTTCTAGACGTCGTACAGGTGTTCATCTTTAATTCGATTATAACCTGTGCGATAACACTCAGTGCTGTACAGATGATCGCCTTGCCTTAGTAAGAAATAAAAGTAAAGATCCCTTTTTACGCCTTTTAGGCGTATCGGGTAAATGGGAAAAGCTCCCATATTTTTACAGTCCATCGGCACTAGGTGGATAATGTGGTCAGCATTACGCGGGCCGTCTTTACTTCCCCTAGTCAGCCATCCTGGTACCCATTCTAGGCTGGGTCGACCTGCGACGCCCCATACCATGATTAAAATCCAGGCACCCAGCAGTGGGATTCGATCGCGGTAAGCTGGAATTACGAGTCGGACTCGCAACGCCTAAGCACCGACGCCGCCGCGCCTTAGCAACACTCTTCAAATTATATAGCCTAGGCTGTCAAGCTCCCACTGTGAGCACACTGTGTCCCCTTTTTCTCAGGTTTCTCAGTCGGGAAGAATTCTCAAGATGTCTCGAGTGCTTGGTGTCTACAAAATCGACGTTGCCACCGTCTACTCACAAAAAGGTATGCATAAATGTATGTCTCGATAATTATTTATTGTTCTGTAGATACACAAGAGTCAGTCAGTGCTGGTGATATTTCATTGTTAAGATTATCTGTTTAGTTGCTCCTTTACAAGACCACAAACCAGCCCCATGTTGTACTGGCTGATTGATGTTTTAGAAGGCAAGTTGGTGTTTGCGCTTGCTTCCTGAACAGTTGCACTCTCCTACCAATGTTGAAATCAACACAAATTGGTCCGTTGCTAAGACGCCTGTAGAAATTATGAAACTGCATTCTAAACTCCCAAACTAAAGAACCCAACGAATGGGTTTTTGTTGACTACAAATGCTTGCCTAATTGAAACAGATAGAAAAAGTTTGTTTATTCTAAACCCGCCAAATAGTTTAGTTTAGCTAAAGAGAAGTGCTTGGTTATAAATACATAATGGACCGAACATTAAAGGGCTTTAAACTCAGGAAATGTGTTTTGTGACAGCTGATAATTTATTTTATATATATATATATATATATATATATATATATATATATATATATATATATATATATATATATATAGAGAGAGAGAGAGAGAGAGAGAGAGAGAGAGAGAGAGAGAGTAAAGAAATTAACATTGTGTAAGAAAATACTAGACAAAGAAATATATGTTGTTTCATTGCTGAGACTAAACATTGTTGCTGTGTACACACATTGTTTCATTGCTGAGACTAAACATTGTTGCTGTGTACACACATTGTGTCATTGCTGAGAGTAAACATTGTTGCTGTGTACACACATCGTTTCCTTGCTGAGACTAAACATTGTTGCTGTGTACACACATTGTTTTATTGCTGAGACTAAACATTGTTGCTGTGTACACACATTGTTTCATTGCTGAGACTAAACATTGTTGCTGTGTAAACACATTGTTATCATTGCTAAGACTAAACATTGTCGCTGTGTACACACATTGCTATCATTGCTGAAATAAACATTGCTGCTGCATACACAGTGGCTTCAAAGTATCGTGTGTCAGCGGACTTTTCAATTAACTTTATATACAGAAATGACTTTAAAACAATAGAGATATTTTACACTCGTGAAAAAATTTCAATAATGAGAGTACGAAACACTATTAAATTGTTTAGAGCAATACCCACAATTAACTATTTCAAAGACATCGAGTGTGTGTGTGTGTGTGTGTGCGTGCGTGCGTGCGTGCGTGCGTGTGTGTGTGTGCGTGTGCGCGCGTGCGTGCTCGCGTGCGTGTGTGTTGTCCATTAAGATGATGATGACCACTCTTTTTCATCAAGTATGAGTATGAAGATGACTGATGAGGCCGATGTGGGCCCGAAAAGTTCTTAGACCGTGAGGACAGGGAATGAGTGTTGTGCCCTGGAGGGGATATCCTGCAGTCGCCTTTCTGTCCATACTTTTACTAATCAGTCTTGCTGTTTTGTTTGTTTCACATGTAGCCGCGCCCTTGTGTGTAGGTGCACGCATGCATTTCGGTCGTGAGAGGCAGCCTCCCAGTTGGTGTCGTTTATCCCAAATGCTTTGAGTAAAGATTTCAAGGTGTCCTCAAAGCGTTTCTTTTGCCCGCCTTGGAAACGCTTCCCATTTTGTAGCTCACCATAGAAGAGTTTTTTGGGAGCCTGTGATCTGGCATGTGTGCCACGTGATCAGCCTAACGAATTTACTCCTTCATCAGTAGAGTGTGGATACTGGGCATGGCTGCTTTCTCAAGGACTACGGTATCAGGTACTTTGTCTTGCCATCTGATCTGCATTAGTTTTCTAAGGCAGACTGTGTGAAAGTGATTCAACTTTCTGGCTTGGAGCTGGTATACAGTCCATGTTCCACATGCGTACAGCAGTTTAGTTAGTACAAGTGCTCTGTATACTTTAAGCTTTGTAAAAGACATTGTAGATTCAAACTGAATGGCATAGTCATTTCCCCTGTTCAATGACTGAAATAACAGTTAATCATTTCCACGATTCGTGACGGCTTAACTGGAAGATAATAATAAATGATTTTATAATTGTAAATAGTAAACAGCACATATATTAACAATACAAATATGCAATGCAAATAAACGTTGTGTTAATTGTATGTTTAATTCATATCTGCTGTAATTGATGCTATATGTCTCGTTTACAGGATGTAATATCGTCAGATTAATTTGTGCTTGCAACTGTTTATATTAGGGTATGAATATCAAGCCAGGTTATCACGCTTCCAAGTTTATGAAGTAATGACAAAGATGAATTAGCTGACACTTGTTTACCCTTTCAAACAATATGGACTCTTGTCGTTGACGTCATGAATACATTAAACGCATCATGCAGCTTTGCTTTTTGATTGGTTTTCTTTAACGGACATGCAAACATGCACGTTTAGATATCTTGGTGATGGCTGCACGCATGTCTGTGCATACATTCAATGTATGTGCACACATTCTTATTCTTACATAAAATTTTTCTTTCTACATTGTTTTATACATTGTTTTTTTTTTCTGTTTTCAATTTCAATTCTGTTTTTCCACATGTATTTATTTCTATATTTATGTATGTGTTAATTTCTTTATAAATTTTTTGCTTTTTTTTTTTTACCTTGATTCTTTCTTCTTTATTTCTTTCTTTTTTTTTTTTTTTTTACCTACTCATTTTATTATGACTTGACATTATTTACAAATGGTACCATTAGCTTTATTATTGTATCTAGTATATTATTTCAACAGTTATAAACAACAACAAAAAGAAAAAAAAATGGCACTAAATTGGGTGCATCCTGAGCATAAGCGATCAGGGACTCACTAATCAGGCTTTAAAATGGGAAAGAAATAGACTGAAAGAACACGCCTTGGTATACAATGGCTTAACGGGATGACGATTAGGAAGATGATGGTGATGATCATGATAATGATAGGGTTTATAATAATGATGATTTTATGCTAATTATGATGATGTCTATGATGATGATTATAATGATGATGACTGATGATAGGGATGAGGATAAGGAGGATGATGGTGGGGATGATAGTGATGTTAATGTTGATAATGATGATGCGGATGAGGATAATGATGATAGTGAAGATATTGATGCTGGCGAAGATGAAGAGAATGATGACAATGATGACAATGGTGGTGGTGATGATGATGATTGTGATGTTAATGATGATGTTAATAATATGAAGGATGACAATGATGATGCTGATGACGATAATGATAAAGATGTTGACGATGATGTCACTAATACCTAGGAGTCGCGACAGCGACGTGGCTAGAACACAAGCCTGTCAGCCGAGTGGTCATTGGGTCGAATTTACGTTGAGGTGGATTCACACACACACACACACACACACACACACACACACACACACATTCGGAACTCCCTTGTCATCCACTGGTACCAAAAAAATTATCATGGGAAGTAAAGGCAGCTATATTACCAACAGAGTGTCGATTGGTCTGTACAAATCTGGGGCTAGCACCATATGCACTCGGTGTCTAAGGCTTTGAAAGGATCGTTTACTTTGATGTTGTCACTGAGTTTACAACGTAAAATTTTAAGGTCTTATATGTATGTGGCCATTCATTGTAGGTTTCTATGGAAAAACCGCTAACAGTGTCCCCATTTAAAAAAAAAAAATTTTTATTATTGCTTCTTCTTCTTTTTTACGTCCTCTTTTACCGTTTCAGGTATCGAGGTCCTGCTTCGTGCTCTTCTGACTGCTTCGACCATAGCCACATCCTGGTGCTGTCAAGTTTCTCTGATGCTATCTTTCCATTTTGTTCTTTGTTCTTTAACATTGCCATGGTCAAATGCCGTTTGATCAGTCCGTTTAAATATCATTGTACTTGTTGTAGCATTATTAAATCTATTGTCGGCTTGCTAGGCCTGTCGCAACTTCACCAGACCCCCGTTGGCCAGAACGTTTCAGGGAGATCTAGGAAATTTTTCATGCAATTCCTTTTAAAGGAAAAAAAAAATTGCAATACATCAGTATGAGCTCCGGATGGCCTTAAGGCAGTCTGCCGCGTTTTTCTGTTTATGAAAGAAAGCAGAACTGGCGTGTATGGACGGCTATAGTCTGGTCGTTAATCTTTATCCCACTTTTATAAACAAAATCTTTATTTATTTGGCAGTGATTAAGAGATTATTTTCTTCTGCTTTTTTATTTACATTTTAAACTGAACCTAGAATTTTACATACCTGGTGGCTCTTATTATAGCAAAACACTTGAAGTTACGACCATGATGTTGCCTTTGTGTGTTTTTGTTCTTGTGTGTGTGGGTGAGTGTGTGATCGCATGCGTGCGCGTGTGTATATACCGTCTCCACAACCAGAGCTGGCTGGATGGATATGTGGATCCACTACCGCCGTTGAGTCTTTCCCGGTCGTTGCACTGTATGTTTGCAAACATCGTCTTTGGAAATGAGGTTCTTCTTTCTTGGCCTTAAATCATGAAAGGGTCTTGCTAGTCACAGTCGCCATCGCCTGTGATTCCCATGCTTTCCCTATAGCATAATATAAAACTGTTGTCTAGGCAGACGGAAAGGTGCCAGCAGTAACAACATTCTTTGCTAATATTACGTGTTGAGGTCCGGGCTCTTCCAAAGTACGACTTTAACACTGACGGAAAACCCACGCGAACTCCCCACCGCGGACATCGACCTTGGCACGTCAAGCATTGGATTAGTAAACCACAGAGCCGCTTTGCCATATAGTCTCGAATCGTCCTCTCTTCTCCTGTTACTTCTTATAAAGTTACTGGAATTCCTATGGGAGGTGGTCTCTGTGGCGAGGTGGTCAAGTCGTTTGCCTCGTGCTCTAAAGGCGGTGTTTTCGTTTCATGTCAGCGCAGTTCAATTAACGAGTAAAAATTTTACCGAGGTCCATGGGGATCGTCGCAGGAGCTACGGAGGTTGTGCCTTGTGTGACACAGAGAAAAGAGAGACAGAGAGAGATAGAGAGAGACAGAGAGAGACTGAGTCATATGGGACGAAACCCGGTGCAGTGAAGTTGATCATCTCATCTTTACCTTTACCTTCATATGGGAGAAAGCTTTCTTCCATCCTGGCATATGAGTTATCTGCCGTTTCTTTGAGAAGACTTACTATAATGGTCAGCTGAATTGTATTGCTTTGGTTTCTATGGACGGGAGCAGTCAGGGTTACTCCTTCTTATTCACGTTCTCTTGTACCGCTTCAGGTGTCGAAAGAGATGTAAGGTTCTGTTTCTTGCTCTTCTGGTGGCCCCGACTATAGACACATCGGGCCCCTCTTGTGTCTTTGATGTTTTCTTTCCCTATTGTTCTTAGACTGCATCGGCTCTACGTCCCTCCTCTCTTTTGGTGTATGTTTTGTATGGTATAGCCACTTTTCGAAATTTTGTGGTGAGTACTGGCACCAATTTGTTCGTAAAAATCCCCGGCCCTTATTCATTCTGTACCAACACTTAGTGGTACACTGGTCAGTTATTCCAAACCATGGCAAAGTCCTTTAACTGATCTTTGAGAGTTTTGTGATTTATGAACTCACAGACTAATATATGATGAATTCTATGACTTAAGCTATGTTAACACATTATGATTTGATAAATCAGTGTTCAGTACTGAGTTCTTAGAAACAGAATCAGTTATAGATAGCTACATCTGTTCACACTTGAGATTGCTTTGAGGAGGATTAACATGTGTTTACAGATCAAGATTCAATCATAAACAGGACATTAACATTTGTTTACAGATCACCCTTTTAACCCTAAGAAACATAAATAATTTTTTTTAACAGATCTTTAGTTCTAGCATAAATAGAAAATAACATGTAATAACCGACCATCGCTTCTATCATGAAGAAAACATTAAGATTTGTTTACAGAATAAATAGTCCTACCATATATTGAACATAAACATTTTTTATACATATCACTTCTGTCATAAACAGAGCATTAACATTTGTTTACAGATCACCAGTTCTACCATAAATGGGCAATGCTGACAGATCCCAATGACATCAGTGCTGGGGTCAAAGGTTACTTGAAGTGTGACATTGCGGTCATTGGCAAGGGTGACTCGATCAAGGTACACATAACTGCATACACTAAACTAACAAATAGATTGATGTTGCCAATTACACTTGTTTGTGAGTAAATCTATCCATAATTGTTTTTGTTCTTCTTTGTTTTTAGTCCTGCCCATTGACAAAGTGGAGACCTATTTACTTCTCCCGGCCCATCTACACACTTTCCTAGTCTGATTTAAGTCAGAAGAGTGTCACATTGTACTGATTTCTTCGAAAATAGTTTCTCGTGTGACCCAGGTTTAAGCTGTGGGAAGGGGTTTGGGGTTAGGACCAGTTCTAGATGTGCTGGGGTAGTTAAAAGCTGTGTCGTCGCGTAATACAGAACATGCAACGTCGGCGCTGGTGTAATTATAGGCAAGACAACATGACACCCCTCCGACTAAGAAGAGTCTGAGAAAGTATGAATGAAAGGTCAGACAGTATGTAGAAGAGCCGGGAAACGTGAACTGAACCCAAAGTGGAACAATTAGGCCAGTGATG
>CAJHNH020007690.1:451988-481988 GCA_905116865.2 Candidula unifasciata
AAGAACGGAGCACTTACGGGTTAATACCCGTGTGCCATGATGTTGATTCGTCGTTCATACCTCAAATTAAGTCCTTTCAGTATCTCTAACACTACCTCTTCCAAGTGCTACTTTAACCATAGTTCTACCAAGATATTTTAGTGAATTTACTCTCTTCATGTCACTAACATTTGTTGTGATGTTCGGAACCTCGTGAACAGATGGATATGTAAGGAGGGGAAAAATGAATGGATGGGGGTTTCGTTGCAAAGGAGAATTGACATTGCTTTAAAAACAAAAAAGCTTCACAAATAACATCATCCCGCATGAGAATGGAGGTGAAAGCAGCAATTGCAGTTTTACAGTGGCTGGAGAGTAGTACAGTCTGACATGCTTTAATTATAACTGACTCATTTGTTGCCCAAATAATGTGTCAAATATTTGATGTTCCTATTTTCCAATCTAGGGCAAGACAAGTGTAAAGAAGGGTTGTTATGAACCTGTTTGGAATGAGCAGGTGGTTTTCACAGAGATGTTTCCTCCGCTGTGCCGCAGAATACGAATCCAGCTACGTGACAGTAACAGTGTTAATGACGACATCATAGGAACTTTCTTTCTAGATTTGTCTACCATATCCAATGAAGGAGAAAAAGGTTTGTTAGCTTTACATTAGTCAGAAAAATGCCAAAGAATTTTTCACATTTTAAAATTTGATACACATATTTTAGTGGTGAATTCTGTTTATGTAGCTAGTAGTCATCATACATGTAACGACAAATCTGTGTGACCACAGCAATCTATGACGTATGATAGATAAAATAAAACCCATCTCAGTGGCTTTATGATAAATGATGAAAGATATAAAAGCCTATGTGAAATAATAAAACGAAATAACTGTTAGCGTGCAAGAGATTGTTAGAAGAAGCTGCATAAGAATTATGGACAAAAATACTGTTCAAAACCACATCTTGAATGGAACATAAATATAACTGGTCGCTTTACAGGCCAGATATTATTTAGTTTTTTAGTGTGATCTGATAAGAAAATCTTGACAATAATGTATTGTAACTATAAGACATGTTTTTGGATATGTTATGAGAAAGAGTGGACTTGATAATTTGGTTACAACTGGCAAGAGCAAGATAAGGGCAATGAGATACATACCTAGATCTCGTGGACATATGAATGAGCGCTGACCCATCTGCTCTTCTGCTGATCGTATGAAACAGGACGAATGTTTCTTCTCCGCAGGCCAAACAGTGATGACAGTTGGATTCACAGGGGAAAAACACACTTTTTGGAACAAAGAGTTGCATTATTGACCTTGTGTACATTTGACATATTCTCCGCCAAACTTGTGTATATCATCTTCAGGTTTCTTGCCAACATATGGCCCTGCATGGGTCAACGTTTATGGATCAACTAGGGACTACCAAATCTTGGCTAAGCATGGCCACCTCAATGATGGTTTGGGGGAGGGAGTATCGTACAGAGGCCGCCTTCTAATTGCTCTAAAGACAGTGATCACTGACAGTGAAGACGTAGGGACCACCTTGGTAGAAGTAGAGCCAGCACAGCCAATATCTGAGGTATCTATCGTTTACTCTATACCAAACTGAAGTCTTAGTTAATCAGACAGTGAATTGAGGTATTTATCTAAACTCTATACCAAACAGAAGTCATAGTTGATCAGTCATTGAGTTGAGGGATTTATCATTAACTCTTTATCCAACTGAAATAATAGTTGATCAGATATTGATTAAGTTGCTTTAATTTATCCTCGCTGCACATCAAATGGAGATCGCCATAGTGAAGTAGTCAAACCATTTACTTTCTGCTCATAGCTCTTTCATTACTAGGAAACTCACCATACATTTATTGATTATTCAGTATGTGGAATACATATCTTAACTCATTTTGTACAGTTTCTTTGGAACACCCCATTCTGTCTCAACTGTTACTGTAACTCCCTCTGCTTCAAAGCTGTCTCGGTTAAACGTGTTAAAACTGCGCGATTCTAATGTACACAGCGATATATAGTGTTGATTTAACTACCATTTGCACTGAAAGAGTTAAGATCATGGTTCATTTCAAGTACGTGCTGGTATTACTGCAGGCTGGCGGGTGGACCAGGTCCCGAGCCTTGACTGGCAGCTGGTCTAGGAGGAAAGCTAGGACAGACAGACAACGCAATGCGCTTCTGATCCAGCAGCTTCTGCGGTGTCCTTTGTTCAGTCTGCATTGGTCTTAGCTTTCCTTTGCAGTAAACAAGACAGGCCGAAAGAGAAATCATGATGCATGTCAACACACGGTCTCTGTGCTATGGAGATGAAAAGTACACTACAACCCTTTCGTCTGGAAAGACGGAAAGGTGCCGGCATTACTGCAGGGACGGGAAGCATCTGACCGTCATATATATTTGATTACAGTGGTTGAGGTTACTAGTTCCTTCTTTGCAGTTGCCAAAATACTGGTAGAAAATTCTGACAATTGTCAGATACTCTGTTAACATGGTGGTTGAATACCAGAGGTGTAGTGGCTGATAGTTATCAAAGTCTGCCATTACTAGCAGCTGATACTGTATTTATAAACGACTTTAATAGTCTCTAGATTGGTGGTTCGTCACCTTTTCCTAGCCTTTTTGTTGCAAATTTTATTAACTAAAAAATTAATTTCATAACAGTATAACAAAAATACTCATACATTAAAACACAATATTTTGGTTTTACATGTGTGTGTTAAAAATAAGATGGAAGCAATAATAATTAACACAATTAAAATGTTAAACAAATGTTTATGTCTACGTTTCAGACAGCTGCAGGCAGACCTGAAGAATACTTCTTGTTTGGGACTTTTCTTGAGGCTGCGATGATCGATCGCAAAATTGGAGACAAGCCCATCTACTTTGAAATAAGTATAGGTAAACCTCAACAGTTAATGAGAGAAGAATTATTTAATTGATGGATTATTTTTCACGATAATACACTTACATACACTTTCTCCTCGGCTTACAAAGCTAACTGTATTGGTAGGATCAAAAAGTTCCCGGAACTGACGCCTATAGCACAGCAGGTCTAATTATATGCACATTCCGTTGGAATAAAAATAGTACAGAAAATATGAATTCGACTTCAGACCAGTTCGATCTACGACCTCATCATCAGAAAACAAACTCAGCCGTAAGTCTAGGAGACCCTGTATTCTCAGTTTAGCTTCTTCTTTTGCCGGCTCCTAATCTCTAATAAAGGATAGGCCCTCAACTTACTTGAAGCAAGCCTTCCTATCCTATGCCACCATGATGCAGATCAGAAGGGCGGAAAGTTAAACGGGACTACGTACCCAATACTTGACCCTTTGAAAATAAAGCTTATCCGTTCACTGATTCATTCATTCCACGTCCTCTCCAACAGTTTAGATTATTTGTGATACCACCTCTGCTGTCCATCTTAATTAATGCATAGTTCTAACATTCCAGATATCAGTTATGAAGATTTTCTTTTTCGAAAGCTGTACGTCAGTGATCTAGACTCCGTTTGGCTTTTTCTGCACTGCTTCGTAAATGTTCTTGTAGAATTTTCTACTCCTATTTTAGTTGGCTGAATCATATGTGTGCTTTTCTTACATACTCATGTTTGGATGGCTTTTGTGATAAAATCTTGTTATGGGATGGGGTGGTTAATTTGAAGACCAATTCTACGTTTTGTTACCTCATTATAACATGCATATTAGGGAGCAATGTGTTAAAAAAAGTAAAAGTTCATTTCCCACGCTTTTTAGGCCTATTGGGTATTTAGGGCTAGACCTATAATGTATACACCAAACGGCACTTGGTGGGTGATGTGGTCAGCATCACGCCGTCCGCCTTTACTTTACAGGACTGTACCTGGTACCCACTCAAGGCTGGGAGCCAAGGTCATTTTTTTTTAAACCGGATTTTTTTTAAAGGAATCGAACCCACGACCTTCCGATACACAGCCGAGCATCTAGCCGCTAGACCACGGCGGCTTCCAAGTGTTAAAATAGCTTCTTTATTTTTTTTTCGGCTTTAGACTCTCGGTCTCCTACCTCCCCCACCCCCCACTCCCACCTCCTCTCCCTCCCCCTCCCCCCTCAGGAGAAAAGTGTTTGGAGTGGGTTTAAAATGCTTACCTGTACAAATCTTCAGGCCGAAGACGGTCTTATCTTACAACGCTTTAAAAACTGGTCCATGTAAATAGGAATGACAGTTTTACAGGAAAGACAGTTTCACAGGAATGACAGTTTTACAGAAATAACAGTTTTACAGGAATGACAGTTTTACAGGAATGACAGTTTTACAGGAATGACAGTTTTTAACTCTTGTATGGAACAGGCAATGCTGGTAATACCTTGGATGGATACAGTGCCCAGAAAAACTCAGGTGACAGTTCAGGAGATTCTAGAGCTAGTTCACCACACGAGGATGACAGTTTGACAGTCAAAATGGATACTCCCCAGTAAGTGCCCATTGAATAATCTATGTGAATCTCCACAATTTGTTTTGAAGTGCAGTTTTATTTTGCCTCTGTTGATTTATCACAATCAGCACTATAGCTCTTCGACCTGAACAGATTCTCCACGCTGTGCATTCATTTTTCAAACGTTGTAGATTATTTAGAACATTCTTATCCATTTGGGGATCCCAAATATCATGTACCACACCCACATACACCCCCGCCTGCACGTACGCACACACCCACACCAAACATACAAACAAACTCAGCTTCAGAATGCAACCCATTTTATAACCTCTGTAGATTATTTAAAACAGTGTTGTCCATTTGGGGATCAGTGCTATCATTTACCATACACACACACACACACGCACACACACACACACATACACACGCGCACGCACAAACATATACACACCAAACAAACAAACAAAGAAAAAAACTAAGCTACAGAATGCAACCCATTGTATAAACTGTGCAGATTATTTAGAACATTGTTTTCTATTTCATTTACCTCCTCTCCCACATACACCCCCCCCCCCCCCCACCCCCACACACAAATAAACAATTAAACAAAAACACAGCTTCAGAATTTAACCCCTTCTGTGATTCCAAAATGTATAAATTGTAACAAGTTCTTCTGTGTGACTATTGACAATGACGGGCCATGGCAGACCTATGAAAAAAAAGAGTTAATTTTCATGTCGCATTGAATAAGGAACTACTGTCGGGCTCATTTTCTAAAATTACCTTGGCTCCCAGGTCGACACACCCTTAAATGGGCACAAGGTCAAATTCTGAGAAATAAAGGCGACCGGCGTGATGCTAACCATATCACCCACCAAGTGGCGATTGATTTATAAAATATAGATCTAGCCCTATATGTCTAATACCTGGAAAAGGTTCTTTTATTTTATTCCGGTGGTTTCATGGAATAGGATGCCCTGGCAAATAACAATGCATACAGGTTGAATATCAGGAAGAGAATTGGGACAATGGAGAAATGGACGCATATAAAAAGATTTGATAAAAACTATGGCATTGTTGGCCAAAGATTTTATTTTATCAGTAAATCCCTGTTGATCTACATGATGTTCGTTAAAAGTTTGATTGGTTTGAACATTGGTTTGAACAACGGATCAACATCATGGCACACAAGTAGTAACCCATAAGTGCTCCATTTTAATTCTAACTCAAGCCTGAGTCCGAAGAATCTCTGCCCAACCCATGAACTTCGTAGCACCGGCTAGGATCCTGGGATATTTTGGGTACATTTGTAACTTAAAATTTTGCCCGTGCAGCGCCATTAGGCTACTCTTTTCGATTTCCAACTGCCAGGGGATTTTGTTTACGTGGGCAACAATGCACACGTCCGATCTTCCTACCCAGAGACCAGGGAAAATTACTAGAAGTTCACGTGACAAAATCCCAGCTTTTACCGTGTCCTCAACCCAGGACTTCAAGTACTCAACCCGGGACTTCAAGTACTCAACCCGGGACCTCAAGTACTCAACCCGGGACCTCAAGTACTCAACCCGGGACCTCAAGTACTCGAGATCACGCAGTAGTTAACCTTTGTTCTTGCAGGTGGGTAAGCACAACTCCACCAATGAAGCCGGTCAGCAAGGACAAATACTACTACCACTTACCCTATTATGAAGACAAACCTTGCGTGTATGTGAGGGAGTCCTTTGAAGACCACAGGAGACGCATGTACAACTCCAACATCATTGAGAAAATTATTGACAAACTGGTAAGTTTTCACATTTCTACCAATAAATGTTGAATGTTGAATTAAGAATTGACATTATATCACTCGGGACATTCCCGTAAGTGCTTTGTCTCATCTTCATCAACAAACGAAGAGTTCCGATTCCGATGGCAACAGTAACGTCTGATTGTATATCCGTCTCGCCCTTCCCTTGAGTGTCTACTAGACAAGTGTTTATACTGAAGTTGGGAGATGAAAATTGAAGACTAAATACAATAACAGACATAATGAATCTGGAATCATAGGAGCTCAAATTCCGCCTTTGACGCAAACATTTGCGTCCCGCGGTTAAGTGCCAGTCTTATGCTGGTTAACAAGACTTCTTGTATACGCCCGGTGTGCCTTTTACGCATCTCGTTTCAAATAAGCCGGGTTCCGTTGTATATGAACCTACGGCCTTTCGATCCAAAGACGAGCGTCTGGTCGCAAAACCACGGTGGGCTCCCTTGAGCGTAAATGTATATATACATATGCATGTATGTTGTGTATATATATGTAATTGTACATGTATGTCTGTATATGTATGTGGGTGTGTATATTGCATATCAGCCTCCTCCCCAACAGCCCTCACTAAGTACTAGAATACCGGTCCAAGCCACTCATTTTGGTGCAATTAACATTTTTTAAGCAACATAATTGGCACACACACAAAAGCAGACCACAATTATAGCCGATAGTTGAACGTGGTCGATTTTTCAATATTTTTTTAATTTTTAAATAATGAGTGGAAGGATTTAGACCCAATTCTTGCATTTTCAGCTTAGCTGTGGACACGCTGTCCCATGTACAAACTAAAGCACACAATAAATCTGCTTCTGACTTGGTTTCATAATCATTTGATCAGTTTACTAGTTGTTGTTATTGTTTTTGTTTCTTTAGTTACCAGTCTCTCTTAGAATTGATAAAGTTATGTTGGTGAAGAGATAAGTGTATTAAGGCCACCGCCATATACAACCTATTCGATAATACCATCGAGGTGTATTTATGACTGAGTTAAATGATTAATGATAAATGACAAATGATATAATAAAGACTGTCTTTGCCTGTATTTACCACTTTTTCAGGGCGGTGTTTTGGGTGTTTCTCTGTATGGATATATTTTTTTTTTAATAGCGTTATTATTTAGCTAGTTCTATCCTACAGAGATTAAAATGGATGAAGCTTTATATATTTGCATTGTATTTTTTACTTATATATATATATATATATATATATATATATATATATATATATATATATATATGAGGTGTATATATATATATATATGAGGTGTATATATATATATATATATATATATATATATATATATATATATATATATATATATATATATATATATATATATGATAACAGCAGCTAAAGACTTAATACCCACCAGGACTAAGCAACATAAACCATGGATCACACCATACACGTTAGAACTAATAAAACAACGAAGGGAACTGAAAAAGAAAGGAGAAACCAATGACAGTAGGATGAAGTATAAATTTTTAACACGAGAAATAAGAAAGTACACAAGAAAGGATAAAAATCAGTATGTACAAGATTGCTGTATTAAAATAGAGCAGCATCATAAAAATGGAAGAGATTACGAAATGTTCAAGGAAATGAAGTTATTGACAAGAAATTTTCAACCTCAGTTAAATGTTATTTGTGACAGGTTGGGAAATACTTTAACAGAATCTAGACAAATTCTAGGAAGGTGGCAGGAATACTGCAGCGGAATGTATGATATGAATGACAGTGAGGATATGAATGATATACATGAACCAGTAACAGTAGAGGCAGAACCTGAACCTTCATTAGATTAAATTTCATGGGCAATAAGGAGCCTGAAAAATGGTAAATCACCTGGATGTGACGAGATACCAGCTGAATTGATTAAAGCGGGAGGAGAAGAAAGCATAAAAATATATTATGCATTATGTGAAAAGATATGGAAATATGGTATTTGGCCAAAAGACTGGAAGAGAACTATCTTCATTCCAATACCAAAAAAGGGTGACCTGAAATTATGTACAAACTATCGAACTATTGCCCTGATCAGTCATGCAAGTAAAATTCTACTAAAAATTATAATGAGAAGACTGCATAAGAAAATGGAAGAAGAGATTAATGTAGCTCAGGCTGGATTTAGACAGGGAAGAGGAACAAGAGATCATATATTCAACATGCGTTTAATAATAGAGAAGTGTAGAGAATTTAATGTAAATCTGTTCTTATGTTTTGTGGATTATTCAAAAGCATTTGACTGTGTACAACATCAGAAGCTTTGGGAAATCATGAGGAATATGGGCTTTCCATCACATATAGTGCAGCTCATTAAAATGCTCTATCAAGACCAACAAGCAGCAGTCAGAATAGATGGAGAGACATCAGACTGGTTTGGCATCAAGCAAGGAGTCCGTCAGGGATGTGTGCTGTCACCGTGTTTGTTCAACCTGTACGCCGAAAATATAATGAGAAATGTAAGAGATGATATAAACAAGGAACAATATGATGCCCTAAACATCGGTGGTCATGAAATACCAGAAATTCGTTATGCTGATGATACAGTATTACTATCAACATCACAAAATGGTTTAGAAAACTTATTAACCTCACTCCAAAGAAATAGTGAAAATCATAACTTATTTCTTAACATAGCAAAAACAAAGATAATACATACAAACAAAACTGCCATGGAGAAGGAAATATATGTTAATGAGGAAAGATTGGAAGTGGTGGAAAATTTCGAATATCTTGGGTCACTGGTTACCAACAATGGTGACACAATGAAAGAAATTAAACGTCGACTATCAATTGCTCTTCAAAGACTAAAACAACTGAATAAATTATGGAATTGTACAGATAGAATTACAAAGGTCAGATTTTTAAGAGCATGCATCTTTCCCATTGCAACATACGCCTGTGAGACCTGGACACTTACTAAACAAGCGGAACAGCGCATAAATGCATTTGAATATAAATGTTACAGACAGGTTCTAAGAATATCTTGGGTAAAGAAAAGAACAAATGCATCCATACTTCAAGAGCTGAATATTGGAGAGGGTTGGCTAGTAAAGACAATAAAACAAAGACAATTGAAATATTTTGGTCACTTGAAACGTCATGGAAGTCTAGAGAGAACAATAATGGAGGGGTATATGCCTGGGAAGAGAGGAAGAGGAAGGCCAAGGAGAAGATGGGTGCAGGATGTGGCAGATGATCTCCAGATAGGTGTATCAGACGCAGGTCATCTTGCTCAGGATAGGAAGGTTTTCCGGAGTGTTGTTATGGCAGCGAGGTTCCGCGAGGGACATGCTACTGAATGAATGAATATATATATACATATATACAATGTGTGTGTGTGTGTGTGTGTGTGTGTGTGTGTGTATTTGTTTTCTTCTACAAAAATTATTTTAACCATTTCTTGTCATCTAGCCTAATATCCAGTTAAGTGCCTGCATGTGTTTACTCGCATTGTTTCTTTGTAGAATTCAAACACAAGTTGTCATTTTATTTCATAAAATTTGCGTTTGTTTTGGTTTTATATTATAAAGGAGGATGGGATGAATGAAGTGCAGATGATGATAGAAGAGGAACAGCCATTTCCTGAGCAACGACTACGGTGTGTGTTTGATGAACTCGGGCAAGGCTGCTGCAGATTTGTTTCTCTGGTCAAAGGCACTGGTGGAGGGTCTGCA
The DNA here is from genome assembly GCA_905116865.2 of Candidula unifasciata. Taxonomy (NCBI): domain Eukaryota; kingdom Metazoa; phylum Mollusca; class Gastropoda; order Stylommatophora; family Geomitridae; genus Candidula; species Candidula unifasciata. The sequence goes on from CAJHNH020007690.1 coordinate 461,897, forward strand.
GCTGGCAAGACAAAGCTGGACAAGGAAAGACACAAGCTGTTGGTTAGAGAAATGGTAGGTTGATATAAATTACGATTTCATTTTCAGACTGAGTGACGGTTTTAGAAACGGAACCATAACTTTCAGCTATGCATCAGACTTTTTTTTTCAGTTTTAAACTTTAAAAAACTACTCTGGTAAAGGCATAAATCAGTGAAGTGGAATTTGTGTGGACTCTGTGTGGTAAGCAAAAGGTATGCATGACATTCACTCTGCAGGAAATTTTTTTTTCTGTTTTTGTAATCGCTTTCCACTATTATGAAGAGCATGGGAACTTTTTACTGGCGATTTTGCAGAAAAAGACTGAACACGTATCACAATGTTCTAAGTAGTGTGTCAGATCTTGACTCAGACATTCATTTATTCATATATAATAGGTCGTAAACTGACTTTTAATTTAATATTAGTAGCCTAATTATTAAGGTAAAAATAGCTTTTTCCAGAATAAGAACAGTTGAAAATCTAGCTAACACAGCACAAGCAACACGAAAATCTTAACAGCAGCTGTAGCAGCAACAACAAAAGCAAAAAAAAAAAAAAAAAAAAAAAAAAAAATACAAAGCCACACAGACAGTTTTCTTTAGAACAAACCTGCTGAAAATGATCACAGTTGTTTGACATGTCCTCATCACCAATATGAATAAGCAGTTATTTAATTACGAGACAAGCAGTCAAGTAGATAACCGAAAATTGCATTGTTAGACACTGAAATAATACCTACCACCCTCACAAATGGTTTCAGCATTATCTCTTGATCTCTAATGCTATAGAATCACATAGTAGATTAAATGAAAAGAAATCTGAGTATAATGATAAAGAGCTGTTGAGGTTTAGATAGAAAAAAAAAAGGGGGAGTTTGGATACCTTATTATTGCTAGCTATGAAGTGAGTCAAGGAGGAAGCTGTCCTGCAAGACACCAGATGAGTATTTTTTGCTTTTAAATCTAGTCTTACACGGACAAGAAAAAAAAAAAAAAAAAGAGATTAGTTAACAGCATGTAAAATCAATGAAATAATGGTAACATATAGTCAGTGACTGCCGTATCCGTTGTTAAATGTGATTGCTAGTTTAATATTGACCCACAATTACACGCATCAACTGGTTTGAATATAGGTTTAAAGAAACACTTACTCTATGGTTCTAACAAAGCCCCACAGATAGTTCCCATCCACGGTTTTGAAATGAAAGTCGCCCCCCCCCCCCCCCCCCTTTTTTTTTTTTCAAAAAAAAAAAAAAAAAAAAAAATCTCAACCAACATAAGCCTGCAGATAAATCATCTACTGGTTTGAAAATAGGTCCACAGAATCACACTGTCCACTGATTTAAACCCTGTCCTCTGAGTAGCTGAGAACAAGGCACTTCTAGTTGGTGCCGTAATGATTTGATTTGATTTGATTTGATTTGATTCAAGAACCAACATCACAGCACTGGGGGTATTCCCATAAACGCTCCGTCCCCATCTTCAGCAACCACCGAAAAGTCCCCATACTAATAGAATCAGTAGCATTCTGATTAAACGTCCGTCTTGCCTTCCCTCTGAGCCTCGAGCACCTGCCAGAACCTCTCGTCACTCCCCTCTGCATCAATCTCACCAAACTGTGGTGATCCATCTGCTCCTCCGAACTGTACACGCTCTCCCACAAGGCACTAACCACTTCTGCCTTATCATGTATCAGTATTCCACCAAGTTGTGCAGAGCCAGTCAGTCTGTCCGCGTGTTCATTTCCCAACACACCGGCGAGCCCCAGTGAAAAAATCCAGATATACCTCCTACCCTGTCCTCCGCAGCGAAGCATGCCACTCTGCACGAAGCATACCTGTTCTGATCTTCCTCAGCATGCTTTCTGAATCAGTTACAATCACGATGTGTGTGTGTGTGTGTCGTGTTCTCTAGCCAGCGGAAAGCTGCAGTAACCGCCTCCACCTCCATTCTTAAGCTAGATGTTGTGGTATCCTATTCTAGGCTCTCCTGCACCAAACGTCGACCATTAACTTTTTCTAAGAAGCCCCAAGCACTTCTTTTTGCCTCTTGACACTGAACCGTCTGTGTAAATGATCAAATCCTCAGAGCGAGCATTATATTGAATTAATTGCTGAATTTCCACCTCTGTGGCACCTGCTGGCCAGTCTCTGCATTCCCGGCTCAGCGTGATTATGACTCTATACAAGTCTGACTGTTCAGGTGTCACTTTGACCGACTCTTTTCCTCGCCTAATGTTTTCAAAGATGCAAACCTGTCTGATTGTGTCTTCTGCCTGAGCCATCCATGACCTCCATCTTATCAGCCGCTAACCCTCAACTGCACCAAGAGCGTCATGCAGAGGGTGGTCTGTGTCTGCAGCTACCCTGAGATATGACTTCATCTGCAGCACCTTGTGCCTAGCTGCAACCGTCGTAAAAGTCGATTTACAGGCTTTTATGATGGCCTGTTCACGAGAATATAGTTACAAGAATTGATTTCTTTTGTTTCTGTGCAGACGTTCAACGGGGTTGAAAATTGATACAAATTTAAAAAAAAAAAAAAAAAAACGTTTAAAAAAGGCTTTTTTATAGAAACTCTAATGTCATATTTTCCCTATAAGCAACAAGTTTGTCGGCAGCCAGGTCACATGGTTTAGTAATTGTTGGGCTAAAATTAATTTTCGAGACCAAAAGAGACGTTAGCCAGTAAATTTATTGCTGCGTTCATTTCTATTGATTACTCCTCTTCATATGCAAGGTATTCTGCTTCTCTAATTCTTCGCATTCTGCGGAAAGTTCTGGTTGTTTATCCACCTCTGGACTTTAGACTTGTTATAGAACCTATATGTTGCGTGCACATCCGTTTGACAGATCTGAATTATTTGTATGCATACTGTTGGTCCTTACCCCTTAGGCAGATTCACTCCGACTTTGAAGGAAATACTCAATTAGTCGACTCTTAAGACATGGTAGTGGCAGTGGGTTTATTGTTGTTATCCCCTAATGGGGCCTTGGAACCCACACGGGGATCTGTAAGGTGTTGGTCTGTAAATTGATTATGTACTATTTTCTTTGTGACGCGTAAATTAGTTTCTGTTTTGTTGTGTTTTGTTTTAAGTTAAGTCCCGAATTAGGGACAATACAAGATGTTGACAGTGTTTTTTTTTTTAGGTCACCGAGTGAAAGGGTTAACATAGGCCCTTATATATCTCCCTTAACTTCACTGGTTTTAACATGGGTCCGCAGATACATTTATCCAAGTCCATCAGCTCATATCGCATTTACAGGACAAAAACATCCCCCCCCCCCCCCTTTTTTTCCAAAAATAAAAAGAAGTTGTGTAAGCATTACCAGATAATAATAAAAAAAAAAGAAGAAGAGGAAGGTGGGAAAGGTGGGTTTGGGGGGGGGGGCAAGAGAGGAGAAGACGGAAGTGGAAAGATAAATAAATAGAAGAGATAAGAAGCAATTATTTTCTGATGAAAACAGTTTATATTTTAACTTGCAAATGCCTAAACAGACTGTCACAATTATTAGTATTTGTATAACTAGGAACATATGACAACACTGGCCAGAACTATGAGAGCAACAGTGACTAAAAGCAACTTGAAGGAGAAGCTTAAGGCAGGATCACAGTACCTCAAGAAGCTTCAGAGCCTTGCTGTTGAGGTTAGCTTTGCTGTAATTGGTGCTTGTTTGTCACGTTATAATTACTAATAAACATTAAACTGTCACTGTGATGTTTCTAATACTGTTTTGTTTTTGAATGTTTACTGGAAAGAATTTGAAAGCAAAGGGATACTGAGCACTTGGCTGAAGCCGTGCATTGTGTGTCCTTATACACCATATTATACACCTTTGCTAAAATCTGGCTGAAACCAAACTGAATGTGTACCCTAGTCGGAACTACACAGAGTGTGTACTTTAGCTAACAGAGTGTGTCTGTACTCTAACTGAAAACACAGTGTACCCTAGCTTAAATCACACAGTATATCCTAGCTGAAACCACACTGTGTACCCTAGCTGAAACCACACAGTTGATTAACCATAGTTGAAACCAATGAGAGTGTGTACTTTAGCACACACACACAAAACACACACACATTGTGTGTATCCTAGCTGAAACAACGGCGATTTTCCTTGTTGCTGGCTACATGATGTTACTGATATTTTTAACGACCCCCATAACATCTACAACTGCCCCTCCTCCCTCCCAGACTAGAGGACGGCCTCAGCCTAGATCCTACGAGTGCATCCTACGCCCAGTGGTTTCAGATTTCTTAATATCTTTCGGTGGCCCCAAAACGCTGTGTTGGACCTTGAAAAGCAACGGTACCCTCTGCGTCGTCCGCCACCATACAAAGCAAAACAACTCGAGACCCTGTGACAGAGAGTCGGGCGTGTGAAAGGTCAAGAAGCATGAATGAACGGCCAATCACGTCTTGTTTGGACCCGAGTTAATATGAGTTGATCCACTGTCTTTGTACCAGATTAGGGCAATCCGTCTTCCACCTTCCTTTGCCATTCTGTCAGTTTTAAAATTTGTGTGAAAGTGATAGGATCAGGACTTTGTTTTCTAGTGGTATGCAATGGTACGCAGTGCCGGCACCTTTTTAAAGGTATAATTTTTAGCGCAACTATAATAGACCCTTTGTGGTGAGTACTGGTACCTTTCTTTTTAGGAAAAAAAACGTTGGTAAGATCCACTGTATTAAAACCCTTTTGTCAGACAGACATAGTCCAAGAAGTGGCGCACTAGAACCTCATAATTCTACACTGTTCTACGCTTACAGTGAACAACATCTGGCTTTGTATTTATAAATAGAACTGTATTATATGGATTTTTAAAGTAAGGGAAACCACCTAATTATTTTCAAAATAAAAATTTACGAATTGTCTTTACAATATCTTTTTTTTTTTTTTTTGTAAGTGTACCATTGTTTAGAAGGAAAATCTAATAGGATAAGTGTTTCACAATATTTCTATGCTTTTATTCTTTAAAAAAACTGAAAAAGTTTTTTTTTTTTTTTTTTACATTTCAAGTCACCAGATATGCATAGTGGGTGACTGTCTCTTCTCTTTGAATCCCAGCCATTGCATAAGCTGTTCTCTTACTTTTTAATATTCAATTCCCGTCCTTTTTAGGATGCAATTTTTCGTTATTTGAAGCCCTACTCTGGCTCTTGCCAGGGGCCGCAATATAGCCAGGCCATAAATATGGCCTAAAGGCTGAACGCGGTTTCTGGGACCTCTCCACGGTGATCCTCACCCACATGGTGGTACATTGTGTCATCGGGCGTTTATCGCTTGTTTGGTGTCCTGGTTGGGTAGTCAGTCAGTCAGTAGTTTTTAACATTCCATCGTACCATGTTCTTGAGAAGAATGTTGCGAATATCTTGGACTGTCGGGACAACTAATAATGACTGCTTGGAAATAGCTAATGAAAGTAGAAGATTATATATAACAATGAGAAGGTGACCAACACAGTTCTTTGGTCATGTGATGAGAAAGGGAGCACTGAAAAATATTGTGACGACTGGAAAGATCATTAGTAGAAGAGGCAGAGGCAGACCAAGTGAAATGATGGTGGATGGTTTAAGTCAATGGCAAGCAGGAATATCATCAGTAAAATTGATCCAGAACACCAAATACCGAGATCTGTGGAGATGCGTGAACGCCTACGCCAGCTGGCAGGCACTTGGTGATGACGTAAAGAAATGCGGCATCCCCAGTAACCGCTCACATTGTGTGTTTATTTCTATTAGTGCCAAGTAACTCAATTCACATTCACTGATTACTATTTCTTTACATGATATGTTTTACTAATGCCCGTAATCATCACCCAGGAGGTACATTATTGAATTCAATTCTAGTTCTGATTAGACTCATTTTGTTACAGAATGTTGGTATTCAAATCCGTTCAGACTCTTACATGTCATACTTTTAGCTCAAAGTCGGCCCCATGTGGGATGCAATTTTTTTGTTACCTGAAGCCCCACCCTGATTTCTGTCGGGGGTCCTGAATATAGCCGGGGCATAGATATGGCCTAGCCATAGATATGACCTAAAGGCTGAAATGGGTTTCTGGGACCTCTCCACAGGTGATCCTCATCCGCATGGTGTCACTTTGTGTCACCAGGTGTTCACAGTGTGATGCCCTAGTGGGGTACAACTACCTACCTACCTTGCAGGAAATGTAGCCAAAAACAAAAACAAGGGTTTCTGTGGTGAAATGGTAAAGCTGTTGTTTCTGACTGTGAAGATGGTCGGCTGTTTTCATCGAATCGTCGCTCAGTTTAATGGTGCTGTTTTAAAAAAAAAGATTCTTTGGGGATCGCAGTTAAATGCGAAGTTTTTGTTTGTGCATTGTTCTTGATAGGTGGCTAACAGTGAATTTAATCTTCTTAACTTTAGCATTTTATTTGGACAAAAGGGAACTGAAAGGTTTAAATGTAATTTTTTTATTGTGATAATTTTAAGTTACTCTGACATATTCTGCTGCTAAAAAAAAAAACACTTAAGACAAACTGCTTACAATGTATGTCCAAGAATGTCTAAATATTTCTGCTATTACCACAAATTTGCAGCCACAACACTCTTTACCAGATGTCTTGATATGGATGGTCAGCAACAATAAGAGAATAGCTTACAAGAGAATCGCATCCAGCAGTATCATATACAGTATTGTTGATGAGGAGAGAGGCAAGGACTGTGGCAAGTCTGTGACACTGTTTCTGAAGGTACGACTTGTTCCTTGTTTTGGAGAATATAAAATAAGTGTGTATTTTTATGTGCATTATTGCTGATGGTTTATTTATAAAGACTTCTGATTGCTAATTGTTTCTAAAGATATAATATAAATATATATTTACCTGTTTATTGTGTCTGAAATTATGATGCAAATTGTTGTCTTTTCTTGTTAGTTTTTCATCCCAGACGTGAAATATTATACTAAATATAGTCAGTTTGCTTAGCCTGAAAACATGTTTAGTCATCTGCCCCTACACAATATATTTATCTAAATCAGTGGTTCTCAGCCTTTCTAATACCGCGAACTTTGATATAGTTCCTCACGCTGTGGTGACCCCAACCATAAAATTATTTTCGTTACTACTTCATAACTTCGGTAAATATGTGTTTTCCGATGGTCTTACTCGACCCACGTGAAAGGGTCGTTCAACCCACAAAAGTGTCGCGACCCATAGGTTGAGAACCGTTGCTCTAATTTTTTAGGGTGTATTTATATATTGTCTTTAGCTATTTATTTTGTGTGCTGTTAGGGCGTGCTTCACCCCCTTCGACAAACACCTACTGGTACTTGGTCTCTTGCCGAAAAGGGAAGTGGGAAATAGTATTTACTATACAAATTTTTTTTTTTTTTTTAAACAATTTCTTCTTCTTCTTCTTCTTCTTCTTCTTCTTCTTCTTCTTCTTCTTCTTCTTCTTCTTCTTCTTCTTCTTCTTCTTCTTCTTCTTCTTCTTCTTCTTCTCGGGTTCACCGGCTGTAAACTGCACCAGAAAGTTCTGGTTGTTCGTCCACTTCTGGACTCTAGTCCTGTTTCAGAAACCTAGTGTTGCATTCACATCCGTTTCACAGGTCTGACTCATTTGTATGCAGACTATTGGTTCCTCGCCTGTCAGGTAGATGTGCTTCGACTTCGAGGTAAGCCCCTAGTTGATCAACTCTTATGACATGCTTTTGGGCAGGCAGTGGGTCTATTCTTATTTGACCCTAAATTGGGCCCTGTGTATTTATCTTTGTAGCATCATGTGCAGAACATTGATTATTAATGTAAATGTTTCTCTATCTACTGCAACTGTTTTGATTGTTGATGCTCCTCACTTTCATTTATCAAAGATGGAATCTACAGAGTCTTGAACACCTTGATTATTTTAGTTAAAGTTTTGAAAGTTACTGTTAATCTTCTCCTTATCTCAAATTTAGTCCACACGCCTTAAATTTAAATTCGCTATGTCTTACTTTAGGAGTCGCCGTGGCGGAGCGGATAGACGCTCGCCGCGGATCGAAAGGTCGTGCGTTCGCTCCCTGGAGGAGCTGAAATTTTATCCCAGATCGAGCCAGCCTCGAGTGGGTACCGGGTGCAGTCCCGGGAAGTAGAAGCGGCCGGCGTGATGCTGACCACATCACCCATCTTGTGCCGATTGGTCTATAAAATATAGGTCTAACCCGATATGCCCTATACGCCTAAAGGCGGGAAAAAAGGGTCCTTTACTCAATCAATTTAATATCTTACTTTATCATATTCACATTTTCTGTTACATACCTCTGTGAGTTTTTTATATGTGCTGATTTTTTTTTTTTTTTTAAATCTTTACTACATATCAAGCAGTAATAAGTTGCTTTCTATCCGTTATATTGTTTCTGTTCCTTTTTGGATTGACATTCTCATTAGCTACCTGGCAAAAGAGCAATGGGGTCTGCTGGTTGGACAATACAAGTCAAACTTCAGTGCTTCCTTTGGCTTGGACTATCAAAGCACAAGAAAGATTTCCTAAAGGGTCTACCCAAAGGTTATGAAGAAACAAAGATGCTAAAACAAGCAAGCAGGCCGTCAGGAGTGCCACCTCCATTTATACATTACAAGGGTAAGTATACTCTTATCATACAGAGTGTGTGACACTGTCACTGCTGTCTGTATTTACTGCTTGTTAGAGTGATGTAAAAAGGGCATTTGGTGATCATAAGGATTGAGGGCCCATGGCTAGTGATTTCACCATGGACTGTGCAGATTAGGATGTTTCATTTTCCCCCTGATGTCCATTACCTTATGGGCGTCTAACTCGGATGAGAGCCTGGTGTTTTACCTGTAAACATAACTGTATGAAATATATCTGGGCTGAAAAATGTATACAAAATGTTTGCATGCTGGATTTGTAACGAGGGTAAGGCTGTAATAGTCTTTAGATCTCTGAGGCAGTAACAGTTCACAAAGATTTGTTTTATTTTTGTGCAAGTTTTTCCATTAAAGTCATCGCCTAAAGTATGAAATTCCACAGCTCACTGATGGCCTCAAGGAATCTGAAATACACGCTAAACTCTAACATAAAATAATCCAAAAAAAAAACCTTGACCAATTAGTGTCGTGGAGGTGTATTGATGGAAGCACTCGTACATAAAACCCGCCATCTTTCTCTGTCTTCTTCTTGATGAATAAGTGTACTATAACTCTAAAGTCTAACATCATTCTCATGTACTTTAACCTTTAACACTCGTGAACAAGAGAATAGAGTATAAAACTATATCCACAAACAACAAAATTCAAGAGAAACAGTTTAACCCCTTTAAGATAAAGACCTCAATACAATGTTCCTAAATAATATAACGGTACCTGCCCTGGATCATTCTCCATTTTAATCAGACTTCACACTGCCATATATTTACTTGCTCTGCACCTTATCATCATCATGTGCCCTGCCAACAGGCGTAGGCGCTAATGAGTCTCCACAGATCACGATCCCTGGTTGCCTCGAACATCTCTCTTGATTATATCCCTTCATGCCATCGTTTCAGGCCATCCAGCATCATCTCTCTTGGTTCACCTCTACCCCCTTTTTCACTGATCTTTCCATTTGTTACGATGTTCTCCAATGTCTTTCTTCGCATTATGTGGCTAAAGAGCAGTGTTTGTCTCTTTCTTATTGTTGTATATAGAGATCTACTTTCATTAGTTTTTTTCAAGCAATCGTTGTTAGTTACTCTGGCCGTCTATAGTATTCCTAACATTTGTCTCAGAAACCACACCTCAGTTGCTTCCAAATTCTTCCTAATTTGTTCACTGACATTTCAAGATTCGCTGCCATATTGCAGAAAAGGCATCTATAATCAAAATAGCAAGGGTATTCTAGACTGTCATATTTGCTATCACGTGCTGCTGACCCATGTCTTCCCCATGTGTTTAACTTCACTCTCTAGTTCCCCCTTCTCCGTGTAGTTTATGGTTTGCATGTATTTCTATGCCCCTTTTGTTGCCAGCGCATAGACATCCTACTTATACTGTTTTCAGGTTTTGAGGTTTTCAGGTTTTCTGAGCTGCAAGGGTACTGAATGATGTGATAATTATGAGGATAATATCCCCAAAATAGCTGAGAGAACTTTTCAACAAATAGTTCAAGAAATGATGCTCATGTAGTTGTCATTAACTTGTAGGGAACATTTTTAAAGAAAAAAGCGCAACAGATTTGTTTTTTAAACATAATTCTATAGAGTAACCAAATCATTTGACACTGTTTGATGCTACTCTGTTTAAATGTAGGCTGTCTTTTTCAGTTTGTTGCAATTTTCGGCAAATTTCCCTAACCTTAAGGCATATTGGGTTTATGTTTCTAGCACTATATTCTCTCAGATCACTCTAAATTTTCTCACCAACCCTCTTCTGTATTTATGCAAAAAAGCATAATCAGAAACACCAAAAAATGATTAAACATCTGTTTTAGCACTAATTCAATTCCTGAAGAGAGATATGTGCATGACACGGTACTCATTTGTAATAGGGGAAAGAAAAGAGGACATGTTTTTTTTTTTTTAATGAAATGCAGAGATCGAGAAGATGGGCACAAGGCACCTTGGGCATACAAGGGACATACATAGTTTTTTTTTAATGAGAGTTTTGAAATGTTCATCGGTCTGTAAAAGACCTACTGTGTGGTGATGATGATGAATCAGTACTGGGTTAAAGTTATTCTGACATGGATTCTTCAATACAGAACGCCAGTCATTCCAGCTGAGGGCTCATATGTACCAGGCCAGACAACTCATTGGCTCTGATGCTTCAGGGTTGTCTGATCCTTTCGCCCGGGTTTCTTTCTCTGACCAAAGTATTGCAACACAGGTAAGTTTCATGACTGAGCAGGACATCATATGTATGTGAACTGACTGTTCTGGTTGTTTTTCATCATCGTCATTATCATCATTATTATCATCAATTTCCAGCCTTACTGGGTAAGTCAGTCTGTGATCTCAGGGCCGTTTTGGCCGGCTGGGCACTTGCCTGGAGGCGCAAAAGCGTACGTACTATTTGCTAATCTGTGTATGGCAATTGACTTGCCATAAACAAACATTTCTTTCCTGTGTATAGGAGTCTACTGTGTGGTAGGCTACTTTCTGCACCATAATAACTTCATCATATGGAGTTGTCATGTTATAAGAATGGTCGCCGCAGCGACGGAGCACGTACTCTGCACTTGGCGTCATCTTCAGCGTGTGGGTGAAGAGGAGAAAACGAGGAAACGGTGAGAGAAGATAGCATAGAAATAGAACGGCAGGAGCCTGAGATTTGGGCAAAAAATAAAACGGCTGAGCTCAATTATTTAAGAGTGTTTTTGGAATTGCAAGGCCAGACAGAGAGGACCCATTTTAGAGAGATTGATTTACAACTTTGATGTAATCATGCTTCAGGAGCAAAATGCAGACAAATATCATTGCCCTGGATATGTCAGGTACCTAAACCCTGCTGGACATGGAAGACATGGGAAAAGTCTGCTAGTGAAGGAGGGCTTGAAACATGTGATGCTTGACCTGAGTCTTTGGAATAATGATGCTAGAGAGGTGCAGGGAATACAGAGGGAGATTGGCGGCCAAAGTTGGAACATAATAAATGTATATGTTGCCCTGGGCTCATTAGTTACAAAGCAACAGTGGGACTGGCTGAAAGACCTGGAGGGGATCCGTTGTCAACACGCTCCTTATTTGTAGGGACGTCACTGCACGGAACAATGAATATGAATAGGACAGCACTGGGGAAAACCGACAGGGAGTTCTCCTTGCTGATGCCACGGTCGTATCAGATTTTGTTTAAATGATGGGAGGCCAACTAGAATTGCAGTGATGCAGACACGGCTATTGGTTACCAAATGGACGGTCCCGGGCGATCATCGAAGTGACAATCTGCCCTGTTCGGTATTGATCTCCAAATCCAGGAGCGGACAAAAACCCTTTTTCCGACACACGGCTTGTAAGAGGACCGGCAGATCTACCTTTGTGCCTCCTCCATGGTGGACATCAGACAGCATGGAAGTTAGACAAAGCTGCAGTAAAGCGTTTAAAGAAAGTGCGACAGACAGTCAAAGCTCCAGGAGTAACTGGGGTGTGTGGAAAGATATAAGAAATATAAGAGTTTTTCAAGCATTGTGCAGCAGAGCCCCCCCCCCCCCCCCCCCCCGAAAGCAAAATTTGAGCATTTATTGATGAGACTGGGGGCGATAAGACATTGGGAAAGTTTTGATAGCTACATAAGCAGATGCTCAAGAAATATCGGCTAAGCGTACTTGGAACAATTCATAAAGATGACTGCATGCTGTTGACCATTGACAAAGAGAAAGGGGAGGGTTTTCAGAAGGAGTTCATTTTACATACAGACAGACCACATTGATGGAAATAACAGAGATACAGTTAGAGAAGATCTAGCAGATACCAGAACAAACATTACGAAGACATTATGCTGGTGGAAGATGAAAAACCTGTCATGAAAAGGGCGAAAGACACTGCACCCGGGCCTGACGCGGTTAGATATTCTCACGTGAATGATATGAGCGATGCAGACGTGGTGGAGATGACTGATTGTTTCAACCAGAGCATGAGAACAGTTTCAATCCCAGAAGAGTGGATGCACAGTATGGGCCGCAGTTTTTTATAACTTTAAAACCCCAGGTTAAACGGGGTTTCTGCACTTACGCCAGAGTGATTCTCATCTGTATGGTGGCCTTTGTGCCACCGGGTGTTTATCGCTCGTTGTGTGGTACTGGTGAGATTGAACATCTTCGTCACCTGATATATCTCTATTCCTGAAGAACAGACACTAAAACTGTGACCTAGAAGGAACAGTTTGACAGTAGGAAGTCACATCCAATGAAATCAAGATTACATTATTTGTCATTGGGGTGTCTCAAGGGTGGTAGTTATGTCGAACAGGGAAAAAAAGACTTATAATACAGCATTAGTTTGACCTACCCATGAGACTAACACTGCTGAAACCTACCTTATACCCTGTACCCTGGAAGCAAGTCAATGACACAATACAGTGACTTCGCCAATGGCCTGCCAGCTGGAGATGAGTCCATTAACCTTCTTAGTATGATCCAGGAAAACTACCATGAACAGTCGTGGATACATAAATGGGTCAACGAGAACGGTGGTGCCATCATCTTTATCCAGACACACTGTGACACACTGGTAAATTCTATTCCAACTATACTGGAAAGATACAGACAACAGAGTAGCTGCCAAAATGATATACAACAGAACTTAAAACTGCCACCATGTGATCATCTTTACAGATGGCTGGCAGTGCTAAAGGTCCTAAATAATGGTAAACTCCTTTGCCTGATAGCTAAACTTAGCAAAATGGCTACCCAAAAGTGTTCAGTGTTCCACTTCGTGCTGTCCCACTGTGGTTCACCAGGAAATAAAACATTGGATAAGCTTGCTAAGAAAGGTGGGAGAATGTGAACAGAAAGACAATGCAATAACGCAGTCTCCGAAAATAAAAGCTATCGAGTCTATCAGAAGTTATATTGTGTTACGGTACGTTGTTGTTCGCGTTCAATGGCTGTAAACGCCAGCAGAAACACCTGGTTGTTCGTCCCTTTCCAGACTTCGGCTTTCTTCCACGACCTAGGTTTTGCTCGTGCATCTGTTTTACAGATCTTGCTTATTTGTGTGCAGGCTGTTGGTTGCATTCCGACTTTCAAAAAAGTCCCCAGTTAGTAGCCTCTTACTACATGCTTGCTGGAAAAGCAGTGGCTCTTTTCTTGTTTTTCCAGGAATGCGGCCTCAGAACCCACACAGGAATGTTTCGTTATGTTACCACATCGACGTCACTGCCCATCGGGCAATCGCATGCATACTCAGACCTCAGATGCAGCATCGACTCCAAGATTCTTCTACAAATTGTTCTCATGGGAGGGGATTATAAGGTCCCCTGTCTCGGTTTTGAAGGCGGCATAGGCGTGCTTCGTCATGCTTTACTCTCTTGTCACTCGTATTAGTGTCAGTGATTCGTCTTTATCCAGAAGTTAGCAGAATCGGATGAATATAACTTACTTGAGTTATATGGACGTGTTATAATTCTATATCTTAGGACAGGACATAGCAAACTTAACCAGCATATACACAGGCCTCGTCTGAGTAGCTCACTACTGTGTCCATCTCTGAGTAAATCACAACTGTACAAATGTTGACTGTGTGTATGAACCACAAAACGTATTCTTCAATATTGTTTTTTGTAAAGTTAATTGAGAACAGAAATCTGACCCAGCCAGTCACCCAGAGAGTCACCCAGAGAGTCACATCATGCGCACAACTGTAAAGAACTATAAAGAGGAACTCTAAAAGAAACTGTCAATCTTATTTATTAAAAGAACTTGCTGTCGGTGTAAACCAAGAAAGCGATCAGCAGAATTTATCTGTACATCAGCTATAGACTCAGTATCACTCATGCACTTTCGGACTGTAAGTTACTTTGCAACCCTATGATGTTCTTGTTTAACTAATCGTGAATTAATTAATAATCGACATGACAGAATTAGTGCCATTTCCATAAGCCGCAAGTACCGAGTTCTAATTCTCATAGTACTAGTAACAACCTAGTTGAATATCCGCCCCACTTTATCCTTGAGTGTTGAGTGGCGGCCAAATCTTCTTGTCACTCCTCGTCGCCCCATTCTCCACAGCTAATCTCTTTATGCCTCTGCACTGTCCACTCTTGTCGGCTTCTGCGTCTTAGGCGTTGCGAGCCAGCTTCGTAGTGTCAGGGTGCCGGGTTCGATCCCAGCTGCGAAGGGTTTGTCTTGCAATGGTTTCGACAGTGGTACAGAGAGAGAGAGAGAGAGAGAGAGAGAGAGAGAGAGAGAGAGAGAGAGAGAGAGAGAGAGAGAGAGAGAGAGAGAGCTGATCATACAGTAAGCAATTACAAACTACTGAACGTAATATTTGCCAAGAAAAAAGCCACAACAGCCACAAACAAATGCTTGAGTTGATTCTACAAAGTCCTATCAAGGATATGCAACTAACTTTTTTTTTAAACTGCTCACTCGCTTCCAGTTGAAGCCTGCAGCATGTAGCTTGTCATGACTCCATTCCCCACTAAGTTATACAGAACCAGTCAATCTATCATCAGTTCTTTTCCCAACACACTGGTATCAAATAATTAAGTCTTGATTCGAGTTTCTGGGATTTGTATGAACCTGATCTACATGTGCAGCAGTTATGAAACTAATCTTTTTATATTAATGCATTAGGTGATAGACCAAACCCTGAGTCCAACTTGGGATGAAATGTTGGTCCTAGAAGAAGTGGAGACATATGGTTTGGCAGAGGAGATTATTAATGACCCTCCAACGATTGTTGTAGAAATCTTCGACCAGGATAAAACTGTGAGTAACATATTTAACGGAATATGTCATCACGATTATCATCAAATATTTGTGTCAGTATGTGTCACATAGGGTTTGCAGTCTGTTCCTCAATCCGTTCTGTCCTTGCAATCCTTTTGATATGGTGAAATGAATCTAGATCAGCACCGTTGGCATCGCCCGTCCACTTTCATCTTAGGGTTTCTCTAGGATGTTCTTGTTTCATCATTATATTTGTTTCCCATTTCAGTACCTGCATGATGATTCTCTGCTCGCTGCTTCTAAGGGTGTAAGGAAATATTTAGAAAGAAATAATTCTTCTGTAACATCCATAACGGTTTCAATGTTATGCCAAAAAAATTTTTTATGTTTCTCAGCTGAAATCAATAACAAAACATTCTAAAGTAGTGGATTAGAATGAAAATGTAAGTTTATTTTAATCATTTTCATCATCTTCTAGCAGGCCGTTTGCTGAATGTTGCTCTCATTACAAACCGCAGGAAATATTCTTTAGCATTCCCCAATTCTGTTGCTAGTGTTTTCATGACTATATTGCATAAAAAAAATTTTTAATATTTTTTTAGTTAACTCTTTCTATTATTTGATTAGGAGATGTGGACTGTTTAAAAAAAAAAAAACATTTCACTATTTCTATGTTTTTGACCGAATGAATTTCAGTGCTCATAGAGTATTTGAATCTAGACATATTTGTATAGACCAATTTCTTATCGACAAGTGATGTGTTTAACATCACACCAGCCACCTTTTTTTCCAAAGAATTCACATGGTATCCATTTAAGGTATTGTTGACCTAGGAGCAAAGGCCATGTTTAAAAAAAAAAATTATGTGACCATGCGGAAATGAACCCACGAACTTAAGAACAGCAGGTGAGATTCTAGCCACTAAACTCTCACTGTAAACTCGGAAAATTAAAGCTATCTTTTTTTTCTTCTTTTGCTTTGTGCATGTGCATGCATCATCTAGCTATTTAAGCTAATCCTTCCGTCTAGCCATTTTTTTTAATACACAATGGCACGCGGTTCCGGCACCTTTTTGTAAGCTTTTAAAGATACATTTTAGTGAGTGCCAACGGCTTTTTAGACACTTTGTGCTGAGTATTGGCACTTTCCTCGGGATTGCGGGGCTCCATTGTTGGGAAAAACAAGAACTGGACCACTGGTAGACCCACTGCCTTTCTTAAAAGCATGTCGTAAGAATCGGCTAACTGGGAGCTTCCTTCGATGTCGGAGTGCATCTGCCTGAGAGGCAAGAAACCAGTAATCTATACACAGGTTAGTCAGATCTGTAAAACCGATGTGAACGCAACACTCATGTTGTGGAACAAAGTCTAGAGGTGGACAAACAACCAGAACTTTTTGCGGAGTTTACAACCGGTTTGCAGCGAAGAAGTACTGGCACCTTTTTTTAAAGGGGGAGAAAACCTGGCTGCCTCCCCCCCCCCCCCCCCCCACCCCCCCCCCCCCCCCTTTTCCACACTCCTCCACTCCCAATGAAACCTTTTAAAGCTCCAACGAACTTTCTGCTTTCCTACTGACTTTCTTTCATAGTATATCATTGCTGTTACACATAGTTTTCAATTGATTCGATTTGATTTGATTCAAAAACCGACATCACAGCAATCGGGGCATTCCCATAAGCGCTCCGTCCCCATTTTCAGCAGCCAGCGAAGAGTTCTGATACTAATGGTGCCAGTAGCATTCTGATTAAACGTCCGTCTCGCCTTCCTCTGAGCCACGAGCATCTGCTAGAACCTCTCGTACACATAGTTTTCAGTACATGATAACCTAACATTATGTGTCATATCCTCTCTGATGCAGTATATCCGTCAACAATAATATTCCTTTACCGATATATTTTGCCCTACCATGTAGCATTAGTAATCATATGTGTTCACAGCCTTCTGTCAGTTTGTCAATACCTTTTGACACAAGGTTGTTGTTCTACAATATTCATTTGTTTTTGAGTTATGAGTTAGATTATCTTCACAGCACTTCGAACATATTCATAGGCGCTTAATTTTCCATCTCAACATATTCATCAGCTTCGTGCGGTTGATAGTGCCAGTACTATGTTGGTTAAGAATACTTCATGTGCGACCGGTGTGCTTCTCATGATTGGCTGTGCCCAATTCTCGTATTCTTAGCAGTGATGTGGACATGTTGCTTCCAAAATCCTCACTTTTAGTTCTGTGAGGTAACTGTTTTCAAAATATCTTCATTTAACTTGTATCTGTCTGTGATGTTCTCAGCATATAATGCTAAATGTATGTGCAAATTTTCATTAAGCCACCCTTGTTAGTGTTTTAAATATATTCGTAAATGTTGAGAACTAATTTGGCTTTTTTTCCGATTAAAATTTTGACATTTTTAATCAACACCCCTGAAAATATGTTGATTTTAGCCCCAAAAATTAATTTTCCTTCAATCTTTAACTAGTATGTCCCTACGGGAAGTATTGTTTCCAGCAGATATAATCAAATTCAATTCGGGGGTTTAACCTTTCCTTAAAACCACATCACTTCGGCTATCACATAATTTTTCACTGCTGATATTTTATGATCCACCCACACACATCAAGACTAGCTGTGTTAAAAGAGCTCTTAATAACTCTCTCGCCTCAGTAGACACACATATTCTGCACATAATATTCTTTCTCCTGTGACCTTCTGCTTCTGCTTGAGCTAATATACATTCAACTTCTTTAATTCTTTTCCCTTCTACTTCTGGTGTAACTGCAGTTATACATCGCCCATAACCGCATCGTGTCAAACACTTACAATTATCTTTGACTTCAGGGTAGGTCAGAGTTCATTGGTCGTGCTCTGTGCAAGCCGGTGATCAAAATGAGCAATGAGCAATATGTGGCTCCCAAGTTTCCACCTCGACTTGAGTGGTGGGAGATATACAGAGGTCCGGACAGAGCTGGGGAGCTTTTAGCAGCATTTGAACTTCTGCAGGTAATTTGTGTGTACATAATGTACAAGTTTTATAACAAAATAGTAAGACCTTCTCATGCCTTGGCACCTGAGGCACATGATGCTAGATATATTTTTTTTTTCGTAGACTAGTCAGCATTTATTAGGTGTTGTGGTCAAGATCATACCAGACATTTTTACTTTCAGGTACATTTCCTAGTAGCTATTGTAAATCAGTGGCTTAGGCATTGCGAGTCCGATTCGTAATTCCAACTACCTACTGCTGGCTGCGTGGATTTTTATCATGGTACGGGGCGTCGCATGTGGACCCAGCCTAACATGGGTACCAGAATGTATGTCCTAAGGAAGTAAAGATGGCCGGCGTAATGCTCACCAAATTACCCACTTAGTGCCGATTGGTCTTTAAACATATGGGTGCTCTCCCTATATATCCGATGATCCTGAGGCGTGAAAAGGGATCTTTACTGTTTTACTATTGTAAACTGGTTTAATTTTGAACTTTTTTTTTTTCTAATCTGCCCGGTTTTGGCATTAGGAATAGTAATTTAAATGCATAAGTTGAAGTTTTCCGTTTCAGTAAATATACTTTGGGGGATCAGCTATTGTCTATGTGTATCATGTGAAATAAAGTGTACAGTTAGATATTTGTAGCGGCTACAATATTGAGTGACAATAATGGCTGTGGCTGTTCCACAATATTTATACACTATCTTTGACTGTATATTTTAAGTTTGGTCTGAACTTAATAAAAACTCTAGAACCCTAAAATTTACACTGTAGCACAGCACATGCCTGTTTGAAAATAATACACTCTGGATGTTTACTATGAAATCTTTTGTGAAACAAAACACCGAAGCTTTTCTTTTTAAACATAGAAAACGATTATTTGTCATGTTATTAATCTTTTGTGCTTTTCTGTTTTTATATCCCAGAAACCATTTGATCCTTCGGATTTGAAAGCAGCTTACCTAACACCACCTTATGCAAGAAAACATGTTTCACTGGTAAAACATACCTGTAATCTGTCTGTTTGGCTCTTTGTATGTCTGCCACTTAAAAGAGTTTAAATTTAAAGATAATTGCTACCAGTCCTATTCTAGCTCTCCATTGGTGGGTTATTTCATCTTCTGGAAGACAGCTGCAGTTCTAAAGTCTGATGTGTTGACTTCAAAACACCTCATCAATAAAATGAAATAAAATCTGTTGAAATGGATGTTTGTGCAAGAATCCGACCCAGGAAAGAATTACTATCTCCATGGGGTTTGTGCTACAAAACCTTCCTTCCCATCAACATGCCCAGGCAACGACAGAATACTCAGGACTAGAACTTCACGTCTGTACAGAGACAAATTTCGATTTTACAAGGTCATTACCGAAGACAGCTCATGCAGATTGACTAGAGTTACTTACAACTGCCAAAGTTATCTCCATTAGTAATAGTTATCTCCTTCTCCAGACTCCAACCCAGTGTTTGCCCAGAGAAACTTAGTCTCCACAAAATTTAGTCGGTTGCTGAAGGTTAGAAAATCAGTAACAATGTGTACTAAATGGGTTCAAATCTGAATGGTGCCATACTTTTTTATTTTCGAAAATGTCCTTGGCTCCCAGGTCGACCCAGCTATAAGTGGCTACCAGGTAGAATCCTTGGAAATAACTGACCAGCGTGATGCTGACCGCATGACCCACCAAGTTCCCACTGCTATATCAAAATGTAAATCTAACACTATATGCCCAATACAACTAAAGTAAGTAAAGTAAAGTAAAG
>CAJHNH020007690.1:486988-526990 GCA_905116865.2 Candidula unifasciata
TCTATCTTCAATATCATGTATCACTTTGTGTATTGACACCTCTCCAAGCCATGACAGAAGGCTGTCAAGGATCCTGTCGTGCTTCTTCCCCTAACTGGCTCCCTCTTTGTCCACAGATCTTCCCATCTGACACAACATGTTTCAGTTTCTTTCTTCTCATAACATGATCACAAAAATTATTTGTGATAAATTGGTTGTCTTCTAGCCATCCACTTTCACAACATTTGGACTGCTTTTTCTCCCCCTATCCAACGAATTTTAAGAATAAAACAACGTCTGCAGTGCCTCAAGAAATAGATAAGCCTGTTTATTAACTGTCCATGATTCACTGCCATATATTAAAACTAAGTGTTAGTAACATGCTAGAATTCTTTTTTTTTTCTAACCCCCAGTGACATGGATTTATATTATAAAATGTAAAATTACCATATTACTAATAACCTTTAAGTAAGTAAAAGTAAAGATTCCTTTTCACGCCTTTGGGCTTATCATGTATATAGGAAGTGCGAAGAGCGCCCATATTTTTTACAGACCATCGGCACTAGGTGGGTAATATGGTCAGCATTACGCCGGTGGTCTTTACTTCCCCAGAACAGCCATCTTGGTACCTTGGTGTTTTGGATTAATTCCACTGATGATATTCCTCCTTGCCTTCATGTCTTAAGCCAGCTACCAACAGTTCACTTGGTCTGCCTATTTTACCTGAGATTTTTCCAGTCGTCACGATATTTTCCAGTGTTCCTTTTCTCATTTCATGAACAAAGACATATGTTTGTCTCCATCTCACTGTTGTAAAGGATTACTTTCATCAGCCATTTCCATGCAACCGTTGTTAGTTATTCTTTCAGTCCAAGGTATTCGCAACATTCTTCTCAAGAACCACATCTCAGTTACCTCCAAACTTTTACTAATATTCTCTTACCTGAACCGTTATTACAACATTATGGAGCGGTGTAGGATAGCGGGTCGGTCGGGGTGGGGGCTGTGGGAATTAAACCTTTGAGCCTGAGATTTTTGGACCACACTACTAGTGTATTCACAACGTACTTGATCACGTTAGGGTGGTTTAATTTTTGCAAGTCATTTCCCTGGTTTTATTTAATTGGATTCATTTTCATTTTGAACTAACTGTCACATTACGTGCAATTTCACAAACTGAAATTGAAAGGATCTGTAAAAATTGGATAATTACTTAACCTGAGAAACTGATCCTAACAGTAAGTCATTTATCATCAGTGACTGAAAGCTTCAAATAAGATGAAGCAAAATTGAAGGAAAAATGACTGTGAACAAAGACATTGTTAACTAGAGACATGCTTCTAGTTCTAACTCCTGTTGTGCCTCAATTTCCAGGAGCTCCCAGACAATGAGCAGTACTGTCCACCCATCACAATCCGATGTGTCGACTGTCGCAGTTTTGGTCGTTTCACTTTAGTGGGAACACATGTCATCAGTAATCTGCACAAGTTTATGTATGTCCCCACCACCAAGAATACCAAACAGGCACTGCAGAAACTGTTCCCATGTGAGTATCTTTCACTTGTTAGCAGTGTTGCCACTTTTCTTTGACAAAAACCATCCAAAGACGAGTCAAAAAATATCTAAAAACATCTAAATTTGCGTGGAAAAAAACATCTGGAAAAAACATCCAAATAGAAAGAGTCACAAATTACATAGCAATTGATATGACTTACCCTATTGAGTCATGTCTTCAGCTTTACTGAAGTCTGCCTTACAAGATCCACAGGATAAACTTAGCTTGGATGATGAAGTTGAAGCTTCAGATCCAAAACGACTCTGGTATGCTTTAGCTGTTCCAATTTCTGTTAATACCCAATCAGGAAGCTGATAAGTGGAACAGCCTTCTCCTACTCTTATCAGGCCAAATTTTATTGTCAAGATAGCATTTAAGAGGTCAAATTTCATTCTGTTTCTTAGGTTAGATTTGATAAATATACTCCAAATAAAAACATCTAGAAAAACATCTACTATCTAAACGTCAAAAACGCCATCTAAATGCAAGGGAAAACATCTTAATCTGGATGTAAAACATCCAAAGTGGCAACACTGCTTGTTAGATAACAAGTCGTCCCCTCGTAGGATGCAATTTTTGTGTTTTATTTTGAAACCCTACCCTGGCTTTTGCCGGGGGCCCTGAATATCTTCTTCTTCAGCATTCCGAGACCTTAAGTTTCATTACTGCAGATATCACCCACCTCCTTTCACTCTCTTTAGCCCTCTCTTTCCAGTTGGTGACACCAACACCAACAATATAGCCGGGCCTTTAATTTGGCCTAGCCATAGATGTGGTCTAACGGCTGAAAGGGTTTCTGGGACCTCTTCATGGGTGATCATCCGCATGGTGGCACTTTGCGTCACTGGGTGTTTATCACTTGTGTAATGTCCTGGTGGTGTACAACTACCTACCCTCCACTTGTTTTGTGTTATAAAATCTGTTGTATTTGCCCATGTTGCCATAAATAGCCTTTTTTCACCTAAAGTGATATTCAGGAAAGTATGCTAGCCAGTATGGATAGATCAAGTAGCTGAATACGGCCAGAAGATCCAGAAAACTGTCACTCAAATCACGCGAGAGGCACAAAACAAATATTTTAAATCACGACACTGGGCTGCAACCCGGTAAAAGTGAAGAAGACAATAGATAGATGCTAGCCAGTGCATAATGGTGGCTCCCGAATATATTTAAAACTTGAGTACAAGATTCTTTTTTTAGAAAGTAGAAGAAGACTATGGCTGAAACTAATCATGCAGTTAATTAAATAGCAACAAATGATATGGTTTGGCCATCTGGGGAGGATGCTCTTGTCCCAACTGCTACGGGGAGACATAAAAATTACATAAAGGAAATGAATACAAAGCAATGGAAAGACCATGCAAAAGATGGAGTGATGACATCAAGAACAGCTTTAACAAAAATGTTTTGTTTTTTTCTTGTCATAATTGTATTTACGTGTATGTGTGCTCATGTGTGCTGTTACTGCTTTAATGATAGGAAAACTTGGTCCTTTACTTTTCCTGCGTATGAGGTTGTGCGCGTGTGTGTTATTCGTTCTCTAATGAGAGGAACACGTGATCCTTTTTATTTTTAACTAGCTGTACCCGGCCACGCGTTGCTATGGCCCAGAATGGTGAAATAAAGAGGAAAGAAAATAGCTCTCAGCTAACAGTGTCTGCGATACCCCGCCCCTCTCCCCTCGACCCAAGCATATCTCCCTCTCCGAAGGATTGAAAAATCTTCCATGGCGAAATTATTAAAATAGAAATAGTTAAGAAATGAGAACTTTAAAATAATATTTTAAGCTCTCTCAGCTAACTGTGTCTGGCATAACCCCCTCGCCCGCCCCCCCCCCCCTCTACCATTCATATCTCTCCCCCCCCCCCCCTTCCACCAATCATATCTCGCTCTCCGAAGATTTGAAAAATCACCACCTGGCGAAATCATATCTCCCTCTCCGAAGGACTGAAAAATCATCCATGGTGAAATTATTAAAATAGGAATAGTTAAGTAATGAGAATTTTAAAATAATATTTTATGCTCTCTCAGTTAACTGTGTCTGGCATAACCCCCCTCCTCCTCCCCCAATTATATCATCCTCTCTGAAGGATAGGAAAGTCACTGTGTAGCGAAAAAGTGTAACTAAATTGAGCTTGGCATCCGTGTGCACCCATACTTAAATTGGTAGCATTAACTTGTACAGAGAAGTAAATGTAGCCAGTGTAACAGCTACCACATCCCCCATTCAGTACCAGTACTACTGCAACCACTACCGCCACTACCATCACAGCAACAACAACAACAAAAACAACAACAACAACAAAAACTGCCACTACAGTCTGTGTAGGTCGGTGTAAAAAAGAGGAGTTAGCGCCGCATGCTGTCGTCACGGACTATTTAGTTTAAATTTGCCCCCATAATAGAAAGAAAAAAAAAACTTCATCACGTAACCATGATGGAACCCACAGTGAAAAGTACACTATACTCACAAATAGCGGAGAAAAATACCCCACACCCGTCATCTCTCCCTCTCCAAGGGAACGATTTTTAACTGACCTTGGCATCTGTGTCCATCCAAACTAAACTGGACTGTAAGCCGTCTTAGTTAACAGTTTCTGCCATCGCCGAATAGTTTTTGATAGGGAAGCATCCCGGGGAGGCTAATTAGGACCTAACTGAAATCGGATGTCTTTGGGCGAGAGGCGCAGATATCGCAGCCTAGCTGTAAACCACAACACAACGTGGCAATCACCCTTTTAAGGGAAAAAGAACAATTATCACCCAGCGGGTGGTCGAACACCGGTCACCCGCGTGAAGGATGACATACTTACAACTATACTACCGAAGGCTGAAGAGTTTTAGGTCAGATATCGCAGCCTAGCTGTAAACCACAACAAAACGTGCCAACGGTCCTCTCGAGGGCTAACGAAGATTACCCGTGACATGACCATTGATCATCACGTCGCCGCTGTCGCAGGCTAGCTGTAAACCCCAAAACCGACAAAAGGCGTAAATATCGCAGCCTAGCCATAAACCACAACACAACGTGCCAGCTGCCCAGTTAAGGGCTAAAATAATTATATCACCTTACGGGGAATCGAACGCGCGTCACCCGCATGATAGGCAGTAGAGCTACCAACTACGCTACCAAACATTCAATCAGAGAGTGGAAATGAAATTATATAATAATGCGAAGCTCAGTAGTCAAATATGGCCATTCAATTAAAAACTAATCCGGGCCGGCAACGAAACAAATAATGATTTGACCATTGCTGGAGCTACGTCGTTCGTGGTTTGTGCGATTTTCTGACAAAAAATAACGCTTTGAGTCAAAGGCAACGTTGTGTGCAAATTTGAAAGCAATCGGTTCAGTAGTTTCCGAGTTTTTAAATAACAACATAGGAAAATAAACATTTTTATTAAATATTTTTAATGGGTTTATGTGTTTGTGTGTGCGTACGTGATATGTGTGGGTGCGTGTGTGCTATGTGTGGATGCGTGAGTGTGTGTGTGAGTGCGTGCGTGTGTGCTTGTGTGCTCATTTTCTTACCTGTGTATGTTTTTGTCCTGTTCTGGGTGTCAGCAAGAAATGTCCTTATATGTATATAATGTAGCCATAAGAAATTTAGATTTATACTCTTTCTATCTCTCTTTCTCTCATTTTCTCTCAAATGTTTTTTTCTCTCATCAGTGTACAATATTATGTGCCATTTTGTGCCGTAATCAGATAGAGCTGTCACGGTGTTTCCATGACTTAAGTTCCATTTTATGCCGTAATCAGATTGAGCTTTCAGGGTGTTTCCAAGACTTAAGTTCCATTTTGTGCCGTAATCAGATTGAGCTTTCAGGGTGTTTCCATGACTTAAGTTCCATTTTGTGCCGTAATCAGATTGAGATGTCACGTTGTTTCCAAGACTTAAGTTCCATTTTGTGCCGTAATCAGATTGAGATGTCACGTTGTTTCCATGACTTATGTGATGTTGCTCTTTGTCTTCAGCCCCTACTTGATTTAACTCATTCAGGCCCATTCAACTCATTATTGTGTTTAGTGCTTACTCGTTACATGAAATGTCTTTTCTAGTTCTCTGAGTAGCTGTTATGATAGCCTGTTAACCCAAATGTTACTTTAACCTTTTTGGTTGTCTTATTGCAGCTATATTAACCCCACTGGATCTAAACTCTGTAGGTAAAAGCTACATAGAAACAATGAGTCAAGTGATACCTTCCTGGGAGTAATATATACAATCTATTGTCTATTCAACAATGGAGACTGTTCGACATAAATTAAAAGGAGGATGGCCATAGCAATGCAAAGATTAAACAGCCTTAGAAGTCTATAGTTAAGCACCAACAAGGAGATAAAAATTATAATTTTGAGAGCATGCATCTTCCCTATGGCTACATACGGATGTGAGTCGTGGACTATCTCTAAGTCCTTAAGTAAGAGATTAGGGGCTTTTGAGCTGAAATGCTATAGAAAGATTCTCAGAAAATCTTGGACAAAGAAGATGAGAAATATTGACATCTTAAAAGATCTGAACATCAAGGAAGATTGGCTAATAAACAGCATCCTTTCTCGAAAGCTGAAATATTGTGGTCATATCAAGCGCCACGACGGATTGGAAAAATTATAGCAGAAGGCATGGTACAAGGAAGGAGGGGCAGAGGCCGACCAACACGAAGATGGGCACAGGATATAAGTGAATCCTTCAGTGTGAAAGTTCATTAGGCGGGAGAGCTGGTGAGAGACCGAGTTTCTTACAGGCAGACTGTGATGAGAGCGACGTTCTGCAAAGGACCTGCTACATGATGAGATTATCTATTCAAAATCATAGTACCACTCTTGCCTGCTGACTCTGTCATCATAGGTTTGAATCCACAGTTTAAACAGAAAAGAATATTTACCTGTGCTTCCAGCTTAATCAAACCTTTTAAAAATGTGTACAGGGAATGTTCTTGAAAAGAAAGACAGCTAGTGTGATTCTGTCCAATAGGAACTACCAAAGTAAATGTGGGTTATCAAAATGTGTCTAGCAGGTTTTTAAATGAAAGAAGGTTCTTTATTTTGTGTTTACACTCTCAGTTAGAAAGTTTATTGTGACATTTTTTTAAGCCATACGTTTTAAGTGTATTAATTATATATATATATATATATATATATATATATATATATATATATATATATATATATATATATATATATATATATAGTTATTGAAATATTCTTCGTTTGCATATTTTCCACATCCAGTGAAAGGAAGCGACGACATAAAAATAATAGGTTCAAAGAACACCGTGTCAGTGAAGGCTGAGGATGTTGCTGTCAATGTAGATGAGAACCGGCCACTTATAGGGAGGGAACAGTACATCACAATAGACACAGTAAGTATTGACGCCAGATGCAACCGTGGCACAGTAAGTATTGACGCCAACTACAACCGTGACACAGCAAGTATTGACGCCAACTACAACCGTGGCACAGTACGTATTGACGCCAGATACAACCGTGACACAGTAAATATTGAGGTCAGGTGTAACCGTGACACAGTAAGTATTGACGCCAGATGCAATCGTGACACAGTAAGTATTGACGCTAGCTGCAACCGTGACACAGTAAGTATTGAGGCCAGCTGCAGCCGTGGAGACAAGTAATCTTACCGGCTGTGAGGGCACACACTAGTAGCTGACACGACATTGTATACCAGAATTAGTTGACCACATTCAGGCTTTACAAATGTGAATGTTTTTAAAAATTTTTCCAAAGAAGTAAATGTCAGCTTTATAAAACACATATGAGCGTGTGTAAGTATGTGTATGTGGTGTGCGTGCGTATGTGCCAGCATATATGCTTTTCAGAATGACTGTGAGTTAGTTATCTTTCTAGTTTCTCATTGTTGTGTGCGTAAACTTTCAAACAGTCAGAAGATGTTGTGGCAGCAGGTGTGCTACAGCAATAACAACAACACTTAACAAAAGGGCAAAAAATGAATTGTTGCTGCTGTAACTAAATATATCAAAGAAAGATATAAAACCGAACGAAAAGTATATCAGCGAGCTTCATCATATAACAATCACAAACAAAACGTGAACGTTGCGGCTATAGAGCCTGCAGCACCTAGAATATACAATACTACACAAATACACAATACTACTTATCTACGTATCTCGTGGCAGCCGGATTGATGTCAAGACAATGGTCTGGCGAGGCACCTAAGGCCTTGAAAATGGATATCCTGGGATATGCCAGGGGCCGTCACTCGAGGATAAGATGAAACTGTGTAGGCAGTGCAGCTCCCTATGGTTTAGGTGAAGCTGTGTTGGCAGTTAAGTCCACTGGGCGCCAGAGTTCATAAGGTGTAAATCAAGCGATGTTCAAGAGACTTGCGGACTCTGTCGCTAGAGTGGACAGATTTAATTGCTGTTTCACCGATGTATTTAATGCCACATTTCTTACAGTTGATGGCGTAAATTACATTACGGATCGTGCAATAGAAGGCTTCACGTAGTTGGTTCAGATATCCATCATCCTTACGTCTTTTTTAGGACGAAATTTTTCGTTATTTGAAGCCCACCCTGGCTTTTGCCAGGGGCTGCAATAAAGGCAGGCCATAAATATGGCCAATTGTCTGAACGCGGTTTCTGGGACCTCTCCACGGCGATCCTCATCCACATGGTGGCACTTGGTGTCATCGGGTGTTTATCGCTTGTGTAATGTCCTAGTGGGGTAGAAAGTCGGTCAGTCAGTCAGACGTAGTTGGAAAGTGGCATTCGGGAATTTCAGGCTTGTACCCTGAATCACATATGGACAGGTCTTGCATGCAGGTCTATGGCAGGAGACCGTCCTCAAGTAGGACTCAGAGGCAGGACGTAACCGACTCTTAAATAGAATGTCCTTAAGGTTACGGTCAGCCTTTAGGCCACCAAAGGAAGTACAGAGAAAATTGCTGGTTGTAGGGTCAGCCCTAAGTATGGAGATATGTTTGATGAAATTTTTTTTAGCATGGATGTTGTGAGGGGGGTAGATGAATATGAGAATAGGTCTGCTGTGGTGACGTTTAGGCTTGGAAACAAGAGCATCACCACGATGAATAGACTGTTCTCTGTGAAGGGAAGCAGATAAGACATGTTTGGGATACCTTCAGAGCCGGAAGAAGTCCAACATTTCTAGAGCCTTGTGGTAACTACATATAGAGCTACATTACGATATTCAAATATGTTAAGAAACAAAACAATGTACCAGTAAATAAAAGGAATGATATAAAGTATGGTACACTTACCAATCCCTCCAAATTTAATAAAGAACTGAAAATATAGATTGCTACATGTAGGCTTAATCAATGACCCGAGTGATGCTTAGCTGAAATCTGATTAGGTGGATTAAATAAATAGAGAGAGAGAGAGAGAGAGAGAGAGAGAGAGAGAGAGAGAGAGAGAGAGAGAGAGAGACTCATAGTCATGGGAAGAGAGGAAGGGAAGATCGCGGAAAACGACAGAAATTGAAATAGAGGTGGAGAAAATGTAGGATAAAAAACATACTAGAAGGGATATAAATGGTAATGTGTCCACAGCGTAAGTGTATATTACACTGTCTACAGGAACTGGTGCCTACATAGAAAGATACTGTGCATGCATAAAAGATCATGATTATAATTGTTAACTCTTTCAGTCCTACACTGTTGTTACTTCAAACTCTTATCTTCACAGAAATTAGGCTTACAACAGTAGATACTTAGGTCTGATGGAGTTCAATAACTTTGGTCTTGGATAGAAGAAATAAATGACATCGTATTACAAATTAAGGACATAAAAATATATCGTAAGGTGAAAGAGTTAATATTCTCCACATTAAAAAAAAAAAAAAAAAAAAAAAAAAGAAAGACAGTGAATGCAGAAGGAGCAAATTGTTCAAATATCTGTCTTTCGTTACCCCCCCCCCCCTTCCCCACCCTCCACCCCCGCTTGTCTGTTAACCTAATAAACTGAAGATTAATCATTTTTTAATCTTTATATTTATTTTCTGTTTGGTTTAACATGTATCTGAAGATTATATTAAATATGGTGAAGTACTGTTTAGTTTACTAAATATTTCTCATTATGTACATACAATTTTAATTATTTTAACGTTAGCCTTTGTCATTATATCATTGCCTTTTTGTTTTGTTTTTACCATTGTTGTTCTTCTTTAATTTCATAATTTTTCTTTATAGTATCTCTTATGTGAAACAGCAATGGAGTATTTAACTTGTTTGTGTGTGTGTGTGTGTGGACAGAATTCTGCAGCCAAAGAAAGAAAAACTGCTGCCAATAGGAAGAAAAAGAAAGATTGTGTAGATGACAATGAACCTGACATGGATGCACTGGATTGGTGGAGCAAATATTTCGCTTCTGTGGAGACAATGATCAGGGTAAGTGCTACAGTTATAACTAACATGAGTAGTACCGTATCAGAGGTAATTTTAAAAAAAAATCCCTCCTACCCTTCAGGGTTATAATGGAATAAATAGTGTTCATCAAGTTCTCAGAGTATATGCTTGTTATTTTATATACTGTTTAATTATTTAGAAGAAGAAAAGGAGGAGGAGGAGGAGAAATTTTGACATCTCAAAAGATCTGATCATCATGGAAGATTAGCTAATAAACAGCATCCTGTAAGGTCCCAGGTTCTTCCATGTTTAGCTCTGTTTCCATTTTCTGAAAGCCATTAGAGTGAACTATACTTTTTCAGTCTGAAACAAGACAATTTGCCACACGTCTCAAACATTGCATCATGTGTCTTATGTTTGAGTTTTGGTCAGTTTATCCTAAATAAATCTGGTAACTGCGGCTGCAACTTTACTTCATTTTTTTTTATTTCTCTAGCAAACTAACTGATTAGACTTCTGTGGCTATATGTAAGAAAAATTATGATTTTTGTAGAAAAAGAGTTAAGTTTATTATCATGACACAGATTGAGAATGAACAGAAACTTCATACTAACCTTCAAAATAAATATTTGCACATCAAAAGCATGATTTTTTAGACTAGAGAACTTGTTAATTTTTTTTTTTTTTTTTTTTGTTATTTGTTAAAGTTGTGTTAAATAACAGCATGTTGGGAAAATTATAGTGTCTATAAGCAGCCGCTGTGCTGTAGCGGCTAGACACTCGCCTGCAGATCAGAAGATTGTGAATGCGGGTCCTGACGGAGCTAGATGTTTTTTAAATAACCTTAGCTTCCAGTTCGAGAAGAGCATATTATTTGTGCCGGACGAGCACCCAACTTGTAATATGCTCTGCTAGGGGCATGTATTAATTTGCATAGCTTTCAGACGAACAGTGAGTTGAAACGACACAGCATAAATGAATATTGAGTTGCTTGCTTTTATTCTTTGAATCGCCAATTATCGCACACATACATTCTCACTTCCTCGTGCTCATCTTGGCTGAATCTAGCGACCTGGTCAGACTTCTCACACACTACAGGAATTCATCAGCGTCTCTCGAACCATCCATCTATCCT
This sequence comes from Candidula unifasciata, assembly GCA_905116865.2. Lineage (NCBI taxonomy): Eukaryota > Metazoa > Mollusca > Gastropoda > Stylommatophora > Geomitridae > Candidula > Candidula unifasciata. The sequence continues at coordinate 498,003 of CAJHNH020007690.1, forward strand.
TTGCGAACCTTGGTACCTGACATTACGACGTGTGGAAAACATTTAGTCCTCCTATTGAAATATTACACTCTGTTTCACAAATCATTTATTCTTCTCAGGCGTCCACTCATGCGTCCTCTCTCAGTCAGGGACGAACTTCAAATGTCTTACTTCTGTCTCTCGGTTCACGTCTTCCGTTCACATCTCATGCTTTTCTTGTGTCCCTCACTTCGTTCACCATGAGACACAAGAGACCCACTTATCCCGTTTTTCTCTTCTCTCACGGGTCTTCCGACCTTTTCCTCCCCATCGGGAACTCTCTGGGATTTCCCCGGAAATTCACAACATTACAGGTACCAGGTACAGTCCTGGAAGTAAAGGAGGCCGGCATGATGCTGACCACATCACCAACGAAGTCCCGATTGGTCTATAAAATACAGGTCTAGCCCTTTATGCCCCGGCGTGAAAAGGGTCCTTTAAAAAAATTTGGTTTCTGTCATCAATATGCTTTTCCAATTCATTCTTCAAACTGAATATTGTTTGCATCACATAACATGACCTATTCATTGTACACTAAAGCTTGTTAGAGGTCTTTGTTAACATAACTCTTGTTTAATTAACATTATACTCATTAATTACATTTGTTGAATGTTCTAATTTATGTTTTTAATGTGATACATATTGTATCAATGTGTCTTATTGTAGTTTATTCTTTAAAGTTACATAAGTTCATTTGTATGAGTCAGAAATTTTCCTGTATCGATGTTTGCTAGACCCATTTCCAGTAGTCATGGATTGAGTTAATCCCCATTGTGTTGACTTCATATTTTCCTATATAAATTGCATGTTTGTTTCTGATAATAATTTATTTTCAAGATGAACAAAGATGGTTAGAAATAAGAGCTAGTTGAACTTTATCAAGAGGTTATCAGTTATCATCTGGGGTATCTTCACGACACTGCAGACAAACCCATAACTGGGAAGATTCCTCATTTAACAGAGACATCAGCATCCTGCAGCTAATAATGGCAGTCCTGATTCTGTACTGGTTGACACAATTTCTTACATGTCTGATATATTCCTCGTGGTAATCAAGTAGTCTGAGTGGGTGGAGGGGTCTATGGTAGGTGTCAATGGTAGGCGCAGTAACTTGTAAACCCCCTCTTTCAAACCTCGCACTCCTAGGCAGGATTTCTCCCTTCTTCCCACACACATATTTTTTTTTAGTTATTTGTTTTTTAGCACTACTGTAATTTTGTGGTGAGTATGGCACTGTTTATTCTAGAAAACAAATGTAATCGTAGTTATTAATTATATGATATGTATTTTTGAAAACTGACTAAATCTTCGAGTTCAGCCTAGCTTACAGTGGGTACCAGGAAATTTCAGAGCAATAATGGCATCTGCTGTTAGTATAACATAGATTCACTACTTTATGATCTATAAAAATGTGAAATGAATTGAGCAGGAAGAGCATGTGAGTTGTAATGCTGTTGCGTCCGGTCAACATGGACGCCAGGCGCAGTTACTGTTTCGCTTCGAGGCAAATTTTTTACTTCTGCCAGACGGTGGCTGTTGAATTTTTGACCCATTTGTAGACTGAAATGATACAGTTTCGTCACGCCAGCTACTGAGTTGAGTGCATGGCGCGACCATTTGAGCTGCGGATATCATTTGGAATGGTTTTCGACTGTGACTAACGTGGTGTTGTGAACAGTAGTTCAGAAAATGCCGCGTAGACTGTCGCCGCAATATTGGTGGTGCCCTTATGTGATTAATATTGATCGCGTGCGCAACTGCTGATCTGTTGGCGACTTCTGCTACCGTCGATGATGAACTGCATTTCTAATGTCAAACTGTTTGTGTTAGCACTTCTGATGGCTACCGTATGCTTTGAATGCGTGTGTATGCTAGTGCATATGCTGAGACAGCAGTCTGTCAATCTTTCCACAAGGGACTGCGACGAACATTCTGTGCGTTTTTCATTGGCACAGGAGCGGAGCAACTATGGGGTGACTAGTTTGCTATGAAGCTGAAACTAAGATTACCAAGATTAACAATACTGTTGCTATACAGACTACAAAGTATAGAGTTAAATAAAACATTTAAGATCCTAGGGATCTTTTCTACAGGGCTTGCGGGTATGTTAAGAAATGTTCAGTTAGAGCGATTGAATAGCTCTACAACACTGGGTGGTGAGCTGATACATGGCAGGGCACATGACTTTAAGGCTTTTTTTTTTTTTTTTACCTAATGTGAACCTGGCAAAAGACCTAACAGAGCATTATGATTTAAAAAGAATGCCTAAAATGGGAATTACAAAAATAATCTGATAGCAGACTAAATGTTCAGTATGATCATATAATTAGATTACAACTGGCATCATTAGTATTGGAAATGGTTGCTAAAGATATTGACAAAATGTTACCTGGAATACAACAAGGGCTGCGATGTTGATTTGCAACTCTCAAACTTTTTATTTGTAATTTTTGTAGCTAATAGCAATCATTGTTTATTGTTCACACAGGAAGATGTCATTGAAGTTGTGGTATTATGATTTGTTTTCTCACCTGCTACCTTTATTTTGCACATACGTTTTTTTTTTTATTTTAATCTCTATGCTACACTTGGGTTTGCTTAGCTGCAATGGTGGAGCATTCATGTAACGATTATAAATGCCACTAACACTTTCCATTGCCAAAGAAAACATTTATTAACTACTAATTATAACTGTTTACAATTTATTACAAATAAACCACTTAGATTATGTCTCACGCATAGTAAAAAAGAACGATCGCTGCATGCCTATGCCATTCATGTAGAAACAGCAGCATGTGAAAGCTACCAGTTACTGATACTACAATGCTAGCTGTGCATGCATACTCTCAACAGTGCAGCGACAGACAGGACAATGTAGCGGATTTTCTATCTAGCGTAATCGCTACTTTCTTATGCTTGCAAATGCGAATCGATCATGCCTTACCACTGCTCTGAAGTATTGTATAACCAAATAAATTAAATGATCTTTGGTGATGGTATATAACTGAATCAGATCTTTGCAGCCTAGACATAGTTCTGACACGTTTAAGGCAGCTTACATGATATTGAAATCACACGTGGAGTTCAAGTTGGTCTAAAACTACAGAGCTAGTACCAGGTACCCAAAATGTTGCGTGGTGCGAAAGATATAGTTTGCTTTTATTTTACTGTCGCTTTGCTGTCCAACTGAATTATCTTCGTGACGGTGTTTGGGTGCTTTTGATTTTGTTTTTTTAATTACTAGCTTTTTACAAGCGTACAATAATGCAATGACTAACTGTTAAAAAATAACAGCTATGTCAATGTAGAATTATTAAGTTTTTAATAATAACATATATGCAACTGTGGGAATGGTTAGTCAGAAGATAAATATATCTGATTCACCAAAATGAAAGAATCAGAAATCAGGGCATAGTCTAGGCAATAACAACAGAGGGCTGCAATGTGTTGCATCCAGTCAATTATCATTCATTTTGACTTAACTTGGAGAAAATGCATTAGATATCTGGAAAACCACGCACACTAATCTACTAACATAAATAGAATTAACATATATTGTGCAAATGGAAACATTACTCACGCTGATCTATCAGCAGTTTAGATAAGACTAGGCAGGAATACTATCATTACTAGGGACCTGAACTTCCATCATATAGCTTGGGGAGAAAACAAGATTGACAACTTTGGAAAATTACTCCTTGATTTCACTGAGTTTACATTTTTAAATCAGTGATTTTATGTCCCCTGTTTTCACACTAAAATTTAACAGTATTTTTTGGGATCTAACTTTTCCCCTCTCCTATTTGCAGTTTTATTACCGTATATTCTTACATAAGCAAGTATCCATGTAACTAACTTTTAAGCATCTTCTTGTGTTTAGATATGTAGCAACCAGAGATATGTCTTCTGTTTAGTCTGGTCTGCTACATATTTTCAAATTTTGAAAGCCTGAACAGTTGATAAATAGCCCGTTAAAAATATCACATATTTGCGAGGGTTGTAATGCACATTTTAAGAGCTTTGAGTACAGCAATCATTTCTGCAGTGACCATTGGTGGAGTATCAGATATGTTTTAGTTTCTCTTTAGTTGCCTTTGTGGAACGTATAATCCTGTTCCTCGCTTGTAACCTTTTCTGTTGGACCCATCTGTGTAAGCTAGAAATGTATCCTTTATTAGATGTTGTATGTGTTCCATAGCCATATCGTTTATCAACTCAGGGCATGGTACATAATTGACAACACTAGTGAGTTTATCATCTGTCTCAGGAAGTTTGAAGTGACCTTCGAGGAGTTTAAGGCTACTAATCTTATAAACACTGGAGAGTTTGTTCAAGGAAACAGAATGACTCAGATCTGTTACGTATTAAATAGTTGTACGAGTATATATTTTCGCCCTCAAATCGGATCCCTCTGTTCGTGCCTCAAAAAATGACTTTATGCTTGGTGGGTTTGGTTATTGAAAGCTCTGATAAAGAAATGTAGACTTAATTCCTTTCTTCTAAGGTGCAGAGGTGTAAATCCCAATGCCGCTTCTACAGCCTCCTTTGATTTAGTTCTGTGTGCTCCTGCTATAATGCTTGTTGCTGAATTGTATCCGGTTTGTATTTTTTTGCTGCAAAACCATAGAGAACGCTACCATAGTCTATCCTTGCTCTAGTATATGAGTTGTAGAATATAAGTATTAGTTGAGAGCTAGCATCCAATCAATGTCCCTTGAGATATCTCAGCATATCTAGAGGGCTCGGCTAGAAGATTAGTATGTTTCTTCAGTGCATTGCTAAGCTATTTTATTTAGCGCACATAACCAAGTCTCGATTATAACCTAAATCTCTCCCCTTCGGGATGCTACTTCAATCAAGCTCTTTCAATCCCAGACAATTCATGTTTTTTTTTGGGGGGGGGGGGGGGAAAGGGAATTCCAGACAGTATTATTTTTTAGAGAAACAGTTGCATAGCCTTGCATAGATGATATCCTACGCCTGTGGAACATAATAAGGTTATATACCACTTTGGATATGATGCATTTAAGTAATGAGGAAGAATGAGACAGAATAGATTAGGACATTTAACGAACTAATGACACATAGTGAGCTGCATTTTTTGGCACTTCAAACCTTCAGTAGTTTGCCATTGTTTTTTAAACGGTCGACTTTCAAAACTACTGAGGAAACTAATTCATGGCGGTCTGCTGCCAAATACTGAGCGGCAGAAATCGAACGGCTACCCCAGCATTATAAATCACACTCACAAAGCTCAGAAAGCAGATTTATTATTAAAAATTGAAACAACTTATTCCGGTAAAATGCAACATTCATGGAAGCTTATCTGTAATTACACTAAAGAGCAGAGTTCAACAAACCAGGTACAAGCCGAAGTAAAGTATGTCTCAGTCAATCCATCAGTACTAACATCTAAAACATTTGGAAAGGTGCAAGCACGCGTGGATAATATTTAGTCAAACATAATTTATGGTAAATAGTGTTTCTTTTTTTTTTTATCCTCTCTCTCTCATTATGCCATGGAGAATGGCGTATCTGAAGTAAACGCATGTAGGATTGCTCATTTTTATTTTCACCTTTTAAATTTATTGATTTTGGGATTTTCTGCTCCTTTATATATATATATATATATATATATATATATATATATATATATATATATATATATATATATATATATATATATATATATGTGCCTGAATTTTGTGAATTTGTGAACATTTAAATTCATTTCACTTTACATATTTAATTCCTGCCAAAATGTACATAACAGACCACGGCGAAAACAGATTTTTCTTCCTTCCATCCTACACTTCCTTTTTACCACTTTAAGTGTTGATATAGATGACAAAATTCTGGTTTTCACACTTCTGGTCACCTTGATCATAGATGAACAGATGAGGACCTGGAGGAGGCACTGGTACATACTGATGTTATATGTCCCAATTATGGAAGAACTATCCACTAGCATTACGTGCTGGTGATATGGATAGTGTTACTGGCCTGGCTCTTGTTACCCCAGCTCAGGTCTCCATTTTTCAGCTCGACCTCCTTGGCTACCATGGTCTAACGGCGCTTCCCTGGAAAAATTTTGAGTTAAAAATCTACTCAAAGTATTTCAGGGTCCTCGCGGGTGCTACAGAGCCTGTGCACTGTGCTGAGCTTCATCGGACTCACAATTGAGTGAGAAGAAAAACGGAGCACTTTTGGGTTACTACCCATGTGCCATGATGTTGATCCGTTGTTAAAACCCTCAAACCTCTTCACTAGGAGCTCAGACACACCCCCCCCCCCCCGCCTCCCCCCCTCCCGATGTTCCGTTGCGTTCAAAGCCAGCTCGAAGTTCTTTCAGCTGCTACGCCCAGTTGTTTTATTGACCGTTTACGCTCGTTTTCTCTCAAGCCCACCTGCTTTAGAACATTGTATGTGGCAGTGGAGATAAGATCCCTTGCGCCTGCCTAGACGACGAAGATTTTAACTGTGTCCCCTTCGTCTCTCCTTAGACCGGCCACAAGCTTACCGTACTTTTCGAGCTTGTACATGTGATTTTCCTCCATCCGCGACTCGTACGGCGAGGTCAGTTCTATCAGGTTGAGCTGGCGTTTTTCCGTAGAGTGCAGAACTATGTCTGATTTCAGGCCGGTCTTCCAGATTGACTCTGGGTACCTCTCGAAACCAGGCTGGTCGACAGCCAGTAACCAGTTTCAAGTATTGATGGAGCGTACGTCGTTTTGTTGACTTTACCTTTGGAAATCTGCCCAGCCTCGAGCAAGCGCATGGGGCGACGATAAGACTGGCCCTCGTGTTGGCCCTCATCCTAGCTTGGTCCACAATGTCCGCTAGCTTTTTCAGGACTTTCTTGTGGCGCCAAGTAAATCGATCCTGGCCTAAGGCTTTTCTGCACGCGGACAATACGTGCGCGAGCGTCTGCTTAGCTCTGCATAGAGGACATGTCCGGTCGGTGGTCGCAGACAACTTGGCCATGTTGGCGCCGTAGAGTAATACATCATAAGCAGATCTTATGACAAAAATCAGATCTTACTCCATGTGAGTACTCGTGGCAAGCCGCTCTCGAGGCCGATCCATTGGCCTTGATGCGACTGCTGGACTGATTTTTTTACAAGAATCTCGTTTTCAGTGTCCTGCGTCTGCTGTATCACCATGTCTCTGCGTTCTTTGGCCAAGGCTTTGGACCACTAACTGATTTGTCCATGCCTTAGGCCGCGTCGGTCGGTTAGGAATGAACATGAACTGGAGACACGAGACCTTGAACTTCCCGATCAGCCTGCATCGCTATATAGCCGGCATGCCTGTTGCCAATGACTCATGCATACGTAGGACCTCCGCTCTGTCAGATAACTTCGAATCTTAGACGCGGCCTAGGCTCTTCCCCGGTTCCTCTAGAACTGTATGGATCCGTTTCCTTGCCACTGTGAAACTGGTTGCTGCCACATTACCTTTAAGGATTGACAAACTTCTCAATTTTTGCGGTTTGAACTGCATGATACACCATTCGACAACGCGGACCAGCCTCTTCAGAATTGTGAGGGCATTATCCTCAACTGCCCCTTATGATAGATGTATCATCCATAAATGCACGCAGTTGCGGCATCCAGTGGTCCCTAATTTGAAGGCCTTGTCCGTAGCCGGCAGCCCCGTCTAGCATGACCTCTATGGCCGTGCGTGTGTGCGTGTGTGTGTGCGCGTGCGCGCTGAGTGATTCTATGAGCATGATAAGGCGTGTTGAAGCGGACTCGTTATACACACTGTGGTTTGAGTCACTGCAAAACTCTCATGTGTGTGCAGTTACCTTTATATTTGTCCCAGGTATGCAAGTGTTGTTGGCAATAAAAGAGATGATAGACTGACAGTAGCCGCATTAATTACAGATGGCTAACCCATAGATCACATAGACATTGTAAATGCCCTTAGAGAGATAGGATGTTCCGTGGATTTTAGAAGCAACTTAACAACATCACTGCTAAGAATACAAGAATTAGGAGTAATGATCGGCACAGCCAAGCATGAGAAAAACACCGGGCGCACACGAAGTCTTATCAACCAACATCAACTGCACTACTGACTGATCGAGGCTATTGAATATGTTGAAAAGGGATTGGGGGGGGGGGGGGGTCTGAAACCTGTGGGTGTGTCCCAAGTGCTGTGAAGATTATCATACTCATATCGTGACAAAAAGTACAGCTGATAATAAAAGCACATCAGACAAGTAGTATTTCCATACACCAGTAAAATTTAATCACACAAGTCACATTTTTTCCCTTAATAACAGATTCTTCCACAAATAATGTTTTCTCACACAAATCACTAGTCAAATTCTTCTTCTGCCTTTCTATCCCTCAAATAACTCATGCCAAGTCGTTCTATCCTTCGCTATTACATGGAGCTCCTCTCATGTCCTCCCTGTCTTTCTAACTTCATTCTCTAGCTCTCTTCTCCGTGTGTGTGTGTGTGTGTTTTTATGGGGGAGGGAAGGGGGGGGGGGCTTTCTTTATTCCTATACCTCTGTGGATTCCAATGCAAAGACATTCTAGATATGCTGTTCTCCGGTTTTCTCAATGTCTTTCATATCCAACGTTAACGTCTTTTCCTCACCTTTTGGTCCACTGGAGCTTACTGCGTTCTCTCCCAAAGCTCTACATTAGTTATAAATCACACAAATCTCTTGTCATCACATATGTAACCTTTCCTCACAGAAGTAACCCTTCCTCACACAAGTAACCTTTCCTCACACAAGTAACCTTTCCTCACACAAGTAACCTTTCCTCACACAAGTAACCTTTCCTCACACAAGTAACCTTTCCTCACACAAGTAACCTTTCCTCACACAAGTAACCTTTCCTCACACCAGTAACCTTTCCTCAGACCAGTAACTTTTCCTCAGACCAGTAACTTTTCCTCACACAAGTAACCTTTCCTCACACAAGTAACCTTTCCTCACACAAGTAACCTTACCTCACACAAGTAACCTTACCTCACACAAGTAACCTTTTCTCACACAAGTAACCTTTCATCACACAAGTAACCTTTCCTCACACAAGTAACCTTTCCTCACACAAGTAACCTTTCCTCACACAAATAACCTTTCCTCACACCAGTAACCTTTCCTCACACCAGTAACTTTTCCTCACACAAGTAACCTTTCCTCACACAAGTAACCTTTCCTCACACAAGTAACCTTACCTCACACAAGTAACCTTTTCTCACACAAGTAACCTTTCCTCACACAAGTAACTTTTCCTCACACAAGTAACCTTTCCTCACACAAGTAACCTTTCATCACACAAGTAACCTTACCTCACACCAGTAACCTTTCCTCACACAAGTAACCTTTCCTCACACAAGTAACCTTTCCTCACACAAGTAACCTTTCCTCACACAAGTAACCTTTCCTCATACCAGTAACCTTTCCTCACACAAGTAACCTTTTCTCACACAAGTAAAACTTTATATAAAATATAACTTTTGTGTTTGCTGCAGGAGCAGGGACAAAGTGATGATGTGTTTAATGTAAAACTTCTTGAGGCTGAGAGCAGGGCCACAAAAACAGTCAGCGAACATGAACAAAATATGCAGCAGAAATCGCAGACAGCCACTGGCAAATATGGAACAATACCCACGGATACAAAGAAAGATGGTCAGTATTTAATCATCATTATGTGAGAGGTGCCATTTCTTCTTCTTCTTTTTCTTTGTCTTCACCAGCTGTAAACTCCGGCGGAAAGCTTTGTTTGTTCGTCTACTTCTAGACTCTAGACCTGTTTTAGAACTTGAGTCCCGCATATACGTCCATTCCACAGCTCTGGCTTTTTTGTATGCAGTCTGTTAGTTCTTTGTTTCTCTTGCAGATGCACTCAGACTGCGAAGAAATCCCATAATTAGTAGACTCCTACGACATGCCCCTCCTCCAAAATTTATAAACATACACGCGCGCGCGCACGCACGCACACAGGCAAACATTGATGCCCCGGAACCCACCCTGTCTTATTTCTTTCAGTTATAGTCAGTTTGTCAGGTTTTCTGTTCCTGTTGTCTGCCCTGTATCATCCAGTCTAACATAAGTGTCAGTCAACTCACGCCAGGTTGTCTTATCTTTTGCTATTGCAAAGTTGGCTCAATCCAAGCCTTTCCAATCATTTTCTCTCTTTACTCTCTAATTTCTTTCAACGTTTGTGAGTGGTCTGCCATATACAGTGGACTTTACTCCATGAGTATCAGACATTACATAAAACGTTTACTTGCTTTTCAAATGTAATTATCAGATTTGCCAGAAGAGATGCAAAGAGGACTGAAGTCCTAAGATTAAAAATCAGCATCGAACCAATACTAAAATGCATACAAAAACAGCAAATCTAGACAATGCCTTGTGATGCTATACCATACTAGGCATATACCAAGAACATACAGATGCACAGAGCTTAACGTATACGAGAGCAAAATGGAAGGATAACATAAAATAAACGTCAACAGTTCAGTGTATCGATGGTTAAGGCAGCCAAGTGAGAACCAGAAGCTTGTAGTTGAAGACGCAATTAGACGTGTGCAGGCTTGATAAATATGGGCGAGGAGATGACTTGACAACCTGGTCAAAGTGTCTGAGCAGGAGTCAGATTTGTGTAGGGTTGTAATCACCTTAGATCATGAGTGCAGGAACTGACCAGCTGGTGCTGCAGAATCAGAAGTTCAACAAATGATTCATGACAATTCCCGTCCAAGTAATGCAGTTATCTATAAAGATGGCTCTGTGTTGAGAGGCACACGAAATGCCTGGGGCTTCATGGCAAAAGCGACTGGACGTCATTTGGTGCAGCATGCCTGGCATTATCATAACGTCTAGTCTGAGAATGAATGAAGCCAATGCTGCCTTCCACTGGCTTGAGAATCAGCTGTACACGCATGCCGTGACTGTAACTGACTCGTAAGGCTTGTTGAGAAACGCGGAGCCGTGCATGCTCCGTGCAGAGTGGCAAGCATCGTTTCAGAGATGCGGGGTAGTTAGCGTTTCTTTACATATTTTCTCGAGATCATGCTAGTGTGTTGGAAACCAAGCAGACAGACACACTGTTCTGTTCTGCACCGCTTTGTGGTGAAAAAATTTATGACAAGGTAAATGTGAGGGCCCTTTGGAGCGACTGAACAGTGCGAAGGCACAATAGATCACTGCAGTCTGAGACTAGCGCTGCGAGGAGAAACCAGGGGATCTCGCCGACGCCAAACACTCAAGGGAAAGGCGAGACGGATATACAGTCAGACGACATTTACTGGTGCCATCGAAATTGGAACTCTTCGCTTGCTGCTGAAAATTGGGACGGCACGTTTATGGGAGTGTCCCGAGAGCTGTGATGTCGATTCTTTTTTTAACATTCAACCCAAAGTTGTTATAGAGGAAGTGAAAAAGAAGAAGAAGAAGAAGAAGACACTAAACATATCTTGTTTTTAAGTAATCATCACCAGGTGCCTTGCCGACTGGCGTGAGCAATAATGCCTCTCCTACAATCTGCAAGCAGCATGTATCAGTTCGTGGGCCGACACACCTTCATGCCATGCAACAAGACTGTCAAGAATCTTCTCTCGTTGTCTTCCTCTATCCTTCCTTCTACAGATCTTTCCAGTGGTCACAACATGTTCTATTTTCCCTCTTCTCATATCATGGCCAAAAAATAATGAATGTCTCCTTCTGATGTCTGTGATAAGTTGCCTTCGGGCTCCCGTCTCTTTCAAAACCTCCTTGTTGATCTTTTTGGCTGTCCTAAGTACTTTAAGCATTCTTCTGCGAAACTACATCTCTAAGGCCTCAAGAAATTGTTTGGCCTGCCTACCGATTGTCCAGGACTCACAGCCATATATTAAAACTGGATGTATGTAGCAAGCAAGAAATCTTTTTGTAACCCTTAATGACAAAGATATATTGGATAAGATGTTCGTCATTTTATACAATTTTAAGTAATACACTATAAATTCGGGAGGAAATAAGTTCAAATACCTATTAAGGTGGATATTAAAATTACCCTTACCTTTCACATCGATCCAGCCACCCAAAAAAAAAAAAAAATGAATATTAGGAAGTGTTTTGAGAAGTAAAATCAGCGGTTGAAAAAGTTTACCGAAGCATTCACTGAGTACTGACTGGTATATATAACATTTGTCGGGGGTATCACCATACGTCAAATACAGATCGAAGCATGGGAACAGATCCTTCAATTGTAAGCCTACAATTTGTTTCTTAAGCGAGCTCACTGTCTCCTAGCTGAAAGTAATCATAACATGTTGTTGTGAGACTGAGTACAAGTATTTGACCCTTATCAAGCCTTAGGCTCATAGGACTTCTTCTTCTTCGCGTTCACCTGCTGTAAACTCCGGTGGAAAGTTCTGGTTGTTCGTCCAATTTTGGACTGCAGTCCTGTTCCAGAACCTGAGTGTTGCTTGTGTATCTGTTTGACAGATCTGACTCATTTGTATGCAGACTGCAGGTTCCTTGCCTCTCAGGCAGATGTACTCCGACTTCGAAGCTCCAAATTAGTCGACTCTTGCAACATGCTTTTAGGTAGGCAGTGGGTCTATTCTTGTTTTCCCTATAATAGGGCCCCCGTTCCCACACGGGAAGCTCATAGGACATATAGGGAAGTAAAAGATAAATGTTGACGCTTTCAATCAAATTGAGCTTGTAGCGCTATACCAATGGGCACTCGGTGGCTGATGTGGCCAACACCGCACCGGCTGCCTTTACTTCTCAAGACCTTACCTGGTACCAACTCAAGGCTGGGTGAACCTGTGAGTCAAATTTATTATTGAAAAAAAAATGTCAGTGGTCAACATGACACTAGAAATCTTTACTTCTAGAGCAGTATATGGTACTCATTTCAAATAGTGTTGGTTAAGCACCAGCAAGGAGATTATAATTAGAATTTTGAGAGCGTGCATCTTCCCTGTAGCAACATACAGATGTGAGTCGTAGACTATCTACCAGTCTTCAGGAAAGAGAATACGGGCTTTTGAGCTGAAATGCTATAGAAAGATTCTCAGAATATCTTGGACAAAGAAGAGGATAAATACTAAAGGTAAAGTCGGGAGATGTGAAACAGTTTCATTGCACACGGTTATAAACCATAGGTGCTCTGCCACCAGTACGGACAGCTGATAAGAATTGTCCGCCTGTGTAGCCGTTCGCACGTAACTCTGTAGCTACAGCGACGTTCCTCCATTTACCCCTGAGTATCACTCTGGTACCCATTTCCTAGAGGCTGGGTGAACCCCGGGAGCAGCCCGGTTTCGCACAACGACCGTGGGATGCAGCGAGTCGCAGATGGATTTGAAAGCGAGCTTTTTATCGACTGCGCTAACGCGGCCCCTAGAGGATAAATACTGACATCTTAAAAGATCTGAACATCAAGGAAGATTGGCTAATAAACAGCATCCTGTCTCTGAAGCTGAAATGTTGTGGTCACATCAAGTGCCACGACAGACTGGGGAAAAAATAATAGCAGAAGGCATAGTACCAGGAAGGAGAGGCAGGGGCCGACCAACACGAAGATGGGCACATGATATAAGTGACTCTTTGAATATGAAAGAACATGAGGCGGGAGAGCTGGCGAGAGACCGCGTTTCTTTCAGGCAGACCGTGATGAGAGTGACATTCTGCAAAGGACCTCCTACATGATGATGATATGGTACCCAATTTGGGCTGTGGTCTCTTACGAGCTAAGGTGGGTTTGGAAAAAAATGCCACCTCACTGGGAAATTGAATCCTAAACTTTTGTGGTGGTGAAGTTAACTATGGCTATTATTTTGCTCTAACCTGTCAGGTGCATGCTCCAGAAATACTTAACTTATAATGAAGAACAAGTATTAATCCTTTTCGACTAAAATACATCAATCACATAGTTCAGTGTTTATCTGTCTGTGTCACCACAGAAGTCTTAGATTACCCACATGATTGAATAGTTCACTTAATTCTGGATTGTTAACCCATATTTAAGCTATTTCATTATGCCTTCAAGACATCTGGTCTGATGTAAAAGATTATACAGTATGCATCTGGCAAGATAAAGCAAAAATAGACCAGTTAATAAACTATGCAATAAATTGTTTGAGACCTCTATATTTAAAACAGCTTTAATCGGACACGTGTGTGCATTGTTGCGCACCTAAAAAAAACTCCTTGGCAGTTGGAAATCGAAAAGAGTAGCCTAACGGTGCTGCCCAGGCAAAAATTTCGAGTTAAAAATCTATCTAAAGTACATCAGGATCCTCGCCGGTGCTACAGAGTTCGTGCACTGTGCTGAGATTCTTTAGACTCAGACCTGAGTTAGAAGAAGAACGGAAAACTCATGGGTTACTACCTTTGTGTCATGATGTGTTCCAATCACCAATACATTTTTAACAAAAATTTTAATTTTTCATTAAATTAGTTGGTATTTACAAATTCATTGTAATCAATGTTTTGATCTTTATTTCCTAAAGAGGCTGACATAAAACAACAAAAACCAGAAAAAGGTGGCAGAGGAGCTATCAGTGCCACTGGACTGAACAAGCAGATTTCTCCTAGATCACAAAGAAAGAAAGATATATTGAGCAATACAAGTCAGCTAAAGGTGAAATTAGGTGTATCTGATGTATCATCATCATCATCATCATTTATCATAATTTCCATCAATATCATTGTCATAAGCAACAGCCTTCATTGCTTCAGGATGTCAAGTTGACCCAGTCTAACATGTGTACTAGAAATGTTCTGGGATGTAAAGCTAGTAGTAGTACCACATCACCTACAGAATGCTGATTGGTCTACAAAAATGTCAGTCTACCATTACAAGCCAGATGAGTCACTGGTGTGAAAAGGGTCAGTTATTTCGGTCACGCATGGGATTGAAAAGAAAGGCCGTTGTGGTGTTTATAAGGAGATACTCTGTACCTCATCTTGGTCACCAGCAGGCCTTGTGCAAGTTTTACGGAACCTCGCGCAAGACTCCTGCTATTTGTCCTCGTCGTGCGCTACGGATAATGACTGAAATAGGCATGAACCTTGCTGGCAGGGGATCTCGGAATTGGGGGCCTCTAAAGATGCAGTGTTCAGAAATCCTCTAGCTCTCATCAGCCCACTCCTGCATGGGTGATAATATCTAAAGAAAACTCCTTTGCAACATGAGTGAAACCAGCTGGTCGAACTTCTGACAGTATTACAAACCGTGGTTCAAACGTCTGTGGAGTCAAAGAACTATTTAAATGCTGACACTGAGCTCTTGACCAAAAGATTCACTTGCAGCCTAGCCAGGCAACATCTCCTGCAGGCGGTATCTCACCGTACAGTCCCTTCTCCTTACCACCTTTGTCAACCCTTAACATCGCCGTCACTGCCTAGAGGTACACCACGACAAACTGCCGGGACAGAGATGAAATAAGATGTTCCATAAAACTTGATGAACAGCCCGATGAAGTTGGATGTTTGAACAAAGAAGACACAAACAATAGACTGCACAATTTATTGCCTGGCATATTTCGCTGTATCTCATCAGGTGCATACTTCAGTAACAATTAATTAAAATGAAGCAAATAGCTGAATCCTAGAAACTGAAACACAAATTCGAGTAGATTTCAAACTGTTTCACCAAGGTAAACGTAGGGCAACGACCATTTCCTTTTGCCTACAAAGTTCCGGTTTCAATCTGCCAATCGCTGAAGCTTCCGCGTATCGAAGTAATCTACGGTTAGCCGAACTGTAAATAATTCGGAATGCATCATCCCTGTTAATGATGTGCCCGGAATTTAGAATATGGCACGCAATTGCTGATGATGGATTATTTCGACAAGTTACCTGATTCGTTGTTGTTGAGGTGTTAGTGTTCTGCATTGCTTTTACCAACCATAGTGGAATATGTTCAGCAACCCGTTTGTTCCAGTCGTCGATCAGTTCTGCCCACATATGCAGCGTTACAGGTGCATTTAAATTGGTATATACAGTTAGATCTGGCGTACGTCGACACTGGTTCTTTTACTGGTGGTGTAGGAATCCTGGTGGTTTTAAATCTCATAACAGGCATGGCTGCGTAAAAGGTTTGACGGACTGCTGTTTTGAGTCGGTCATATATACGTTGCATGACGTCGTCTCCCCGAAACGTTAGATGTATATAGGCTAGTTTTTTTGGCACCGACATTTCTAAGGTAACTGGTTTAGGCGGCTGGCAATGGCACTTAATAAAGCCACCTGGATATCCATTAGAAAGCAGTGTTTGTTTAATCGTATCAAACTCAGCTTGTAGCGTGTCGATGGAACAAATCTTCCTAGCACGGTGGAATAATGTCCACCGTGCTAGGAAGATTTGTTCCATCGACACGCTACAAGCTGAGTTTGATACGATTAAACAAACACTGCTTTCTAATGGATATCCAGGTGGCTTTATTAAGTGCCATTGCCAGCCGCCTAAACCAGTTTACCTTAGAAATGTCGGTGCCAAAAAAACTAGCCTATATACATCTAACGTTTCGGGGAGACGACGTCATGCAACGTATATATGACCGACTCAAAACAGCAGTCCGTCAAACCTTTTACGCAGCCATGCCTGTTATGAGATTTAAAACCACCAGGATTCCTACACCACCAGTAAAAGAACCAGTGTCGACGTACGCCAGATCTAACTGTATATACCAATTTAAATGCACCTGTAACGCTGCATATGTGGGCAGAACTGATCGACGACTGGAACAACGGGTTGCTGAACATATTCCACTATGGTTGGTAAAAGCAATGCAGAACACTAACACCTCAACAACAACGAATCAGGTAACTTGTCGAAATAATCCATCATCAGCAATTGCGTGCCATATTCTAAATTCCGGGCACATCATTAACAGGGATGATGCATTCCGAATTATTTACAGTTCGGCTAACCGTAGATTACTTCGATACGCGGAAGCTTCAGCGATTGGCAGATTGAAACCGGAACTTTGTAGGCAAAAGGAAATGGTCGTTGCCCTACGTTTACCTTGGTGAAACAGTTTGAAATCTACTCGAATTTGTGTTTCAGTTTCTAGGATTCAGCTATTTGCTTCATTTTAATTAATTGTTACTGAAGTATGCACCTGATGAGATACAGCGAAATATGCCAGGCAATAAATTGTGCAGTCTATTGTTTGTGTCTTCTTTGTTCAAATTTACAACGGGGAAACATTGCTTTGAAGTTGGATGTGTCAGCCGAAAGGCGCAAATAATGCAGCTTTGCAATAAACAGGCGCAATGCAATTACGTCACCAGGATGAACAGAAGAAGATATGTTTGACTGTGCATGTTGTTAACATTGCACATGATGATGATGGTGATAAATACACACAGCATGTAATACCTGATATGCCTTCTGGTACTAACTCACAGGAGCTGAATTTTGTCAACTTCAAGCCACACTGAGAGTTAAATATAACACAAAGTGGGACTAAAAAGTTTAATGCAGAGAATGGAAAAGACACATTCAAATGCAAAGTTTTGACTAAAGTCCTTGTCAAATACAGCACAAACCGTGTCCGGAAAACTCATCGGACAAGACAACAGAGCTTAAAAAAAAAAAAAAAAACCAAGGTCAACATGAAACCAAGAAGTACGTAATTGGGGAGGAAAAAAAAAGGGCGTTATTTCTGTTCTATTCTCTATCTTGAGCTTTCTTGTCGCATTTTGTGTTAAATTTAACATTTTGTAAAATCAGCTCGAATGCAGTCACAAACTATTTACGCCCTTCTGAGACTTGTTTGTTTATTGTATTCACAAAGAAAACACCCATCTTTTTCAGTACGTCTGTGTGGATTTTGAATTTTGTTTGTATCTAGTCAAACAAAGAAGACACCAACAGGGAATAAATACTGAGAACGATATGTGACGTGCTGAAAAAATCTTCCAGTCAGCCTGATCTGTGTGAAACTAACTACAGGCAGTGACCAATTATAAACTGTTAATGATAAATGAAATTAAGACTTTTAAATACTTTGCCAGGGTTTTTTCAAGAAAATCGCTAAACAAATAACCGGCAAAGGTCGAGAGAACATTTTGCAAGCCATTGAATCATTTGTGGTGATTATGTTTTTAATGATTACATGAAATTCTTGATTTTGGTTACAGGGTTAATGTTTTTCTTTGCTAAAATGTCCCGCGTATTCTTTCATTCGCTTGTGTGATGTCCTGGTGGGGTACAACTTACCCTAACTATAGGCTTCTGCGGTGTAAAACCTTTATATTTGCAGTTTTTTTTTTTTTTATTATTCTTTTTTAGAAAAGTTTATGTTTAGTTAATAAAGCACCATCACTTAAAAAATATATAGTTTCAGATTTTTGGCACAATATTTATACTCACATTTGTGGGCGCTTGCCCTTGTCTAAACAATTTCACGTTGGTTTTTTTATTGCTTCTCAATATTTAATAAAAGGGTGCTTGTTGTTGGAGCTGTGGCATTTTTGTTTTTTGTAACACTTTCATGTGGCAATCACTGAAATTAGAAACACACCATGGCATGAGGCATAAATCCAAGCACTTTAAAACACTTTTTCGATCTTATTTAAACAATACTATTATTTCGTCTGATAATATTAATTTTTAATTTACCAATATCTACTGTAACAGTGAGAATTTAAAATTTTTATTACTGCATACACAATCTCTCTGTGGTTAAATATATTCATATGTATTTCTTCCAGTTATAAATATGACCCTTTGCCTTAATATAATAACTATTTTATTACTTGCTAATTGAAAGACAATTCGCGTTTTGATTAATTATAGGATTAGAACACGTTCTTTATCCATATTGAGTCTTACGGCATTTGTTTATTTCTTGTGTATGCTCTTCTCGAATATTTTTTCTCCTTTTCTTTGGGTTCACTGGCTGTAAACTCTGACGGAAACTGCAGTTAAATGTATAAAAAGTCGACCCCATGTGGGATGCATTTTTTTATATGAAGCCCTACCCTTGCTTCTGACGGAGGCCTGAATATAGCCGGGTCATAAATATGACCTAGGCAATAGATATGGCCTGATGGCTTAAAAGGGGTTTCTGTGACCTCTCCACAGGTGATCCTCATCCTCATGGTGGCACTTTGTGTCACTGAGTGTTTATCGCTTGTGTGATGTCCTGGTGGGGTACAACAAGAGAGAGGGACAACTGCAGTCTAACCGCCCCCATAAAGCCAGTAACTACTGGTCATTAAAATTGACTACGAATGTTCTTGTTGCGTCCGACTCTACATTCCCCGCTGTTTTCGTCTTTGATGGGTCTAAAAAATTTCAGGATATTCTATTCTCATTTGTTTGTAATGAGGTCTTGATCTATTTAATGGTACTTAATTTTTGAGAACCACACAGGATAACTGGTCTCTTCGGTGTTTTGTATGTTTTGCTCCTGGTGAATTAAGTCAGGGCATTTCATCTTATCAGATGATATAAGGCATAGGGTACAATTTTCCAGGTTGTATTTTAGCTTTTTTTTTTCTTTTCTCTTATATTGGAACAGTCACAGTTTGTACCTTAGTACTTCCTATAAATAAACAGAGGGGGAACCATTGAGGCCTTTACATATTATGTATTATTAAATTAACAATGTATTGATCGGCACTCATAGAAAGAAGTAGAATGATAAAAGAACACGCTAGACACACACACAAATCGAGAGCTATAGTTACCGTGCCGAGAATCGAACCTGTCACCTCCAGACGGCGTTTGCGTCTCTCTATGGAAACAAGCGCACTAAGAACATGGTCAACTATGCACTCCCCAAAAAAGGTGTCTTGTTGGTCATGTCTATCGTACAGCTTGAAATTCACAACTATGGAATACGGACAGAATTAATTTGAAACCATTGAAATAGCACCATAGGTTACATAAATTTATATTAACGAAGCAGGGGATATCCTCTGAATTACGGTCCTAAATTATTGAGGCCGAAAATATACCCTAACAGGGCCTCAATCACGTATAAATTGCTAACTTCCGGCGACTACCGCCACCGCTGAGAGTATTTCCCGCACCGCTACGCGTTCGCGGAGCGGGGCTAAACTGGATGGCTGGGACTCACGAGCAAATAAAATGATTGAAGCTGCAGGAGATGCGGTAGCTGCATAGGGGCGCAATTTAAGTCGCCGAAAGTTCGCAAATTTGGGTCCGTTATTCTTAAGATAGCCGAAGCTTGTGTCGAATAACAAACACTGCAACAATTTATGAACACAGTAGACCTTAATGCTTTGTCTAGAATACACAAACATTTAAAAAAAAGTATTTGATTGGTAGATTCCGGTATATACATTTTTTTTTTTTTTTTTGGTTACTTTATTAATACCTGATTACTTGTATATTTCCGTTTTTATGTTTTGTATGTTCTTTTTATTTTTATCATTTCACTTCATCGTGAAGTTTACATTTACTACATATATTTGTGTGAAATCGCCGTGGCGTAGCGGCTAGAAACTCTACTGCGAATCGGAAGGTCGTAGGTTCGCTCCATGGCGAAGCCGGACTGGTTTTTTTTTTTTTTGGGGGGGGGGGGGGGGGGTTCAAAAATGACTTTGGCTCCCAGGTCGAACCAGCCTTGAGTGAGTACCAGGTGCAGTCCTGGGAAGTGAAGGCAGCCGGCATGATGCTGACGACAACACCCATCTTGTGTTGTTGGTCTATAAAATAGAGGTCTAGCCCTATATACCCAATATTCCTGAAAGGCGTGGAAAAGAATCCTTTACTTTCTTTTACATGTATGCATTTTTTTTTAACTTTCTAACAATTTTATTATCACATGCCTTGTGAAATGTGCAGATGTTTTTCGATAAACTATTTTCTGACTTTTTGATAAAGAGGGCTTCTGTCAGTCTTTACTAATTTAATTTAACTTATTGATCTACCTAACTTTGGTCAAGCATACTTTAATGGATGTGTATATTTGTACTTGTTTCCATTTGTGTTTGTGTTTTCACACAGCAAATTCCATGTGTTTCTCTTAGCATACAATTTGTTACCGTTTGTTAAATGAAGAATAAAGAGGAAGAAGAAGAAATGTCTGCTTTCCCAAACAGTTTCAACTCAGCACATCTGTTCTAAATCGTTTATAACCTTCTCTGTATTTTGTTAATGGGTCACGGTAAATTTGTTAGTGTATGATGTCAGCAACATGGTGGCTTTAGGGTCAATACACTGCATTAACAGATCTCATGTTTTGAAGTCTACGGTTCTGTGAGAATCTCTATATTATTTCAACATAATGGTCATTCTGTGTAATGTCATATTTCACATTTAACTAGCGTTAGCGCAGTCAATAGAAGACTCGCTTTCAAATTCATCTGCGACTCTCTGCAGCCCATGTCCGGTGTGCGAAACCGGACGGTTCCCGGGGTTCACTCAGCCTCTAGGAAATTGGTACCAGAGTTGACACCCTAGAGTAAATGGAGGTACGTCGCAGTAGCTTTAGAGATATGTGCGGACGGCGACACAGGCGGACAATTCCTTATCAGCCGTCCGTACTGCTGGCAGAGCACTTATGGTTTATAACCGTGTGCGATGACGCTGGTTCACATCTTCCAACTTTACCTTTTTATTCCACATCTTCAGATTACATGGTGTTAACTGCATATTTGAATAGATTAATCCACGCGATGGGCGATTTGGTCATCTCATGCTGTTCCCCTTTTTTGTCTAGTACATTTGCTAGTATTTATGTTTTGTCTGAGCCAGCCTGGAAATCCGGTACATTTTAAAAATCTGCTTTGATGAAAATTCACGCATGAAATCCCTAAACAAGCCAACAAGCAAATTACTGTGGGAGCACTCTTCTTCTCTTGTTCTTCACTTCCTCTTTTACCGCTACGAATATTGAGGGAGTTACCGAGTTCTTCTTGCTCTTCTGACTGCCTCAACCGTAGACACATCGTGCTGTTGTTGTATGTCTATATGTTGTTGGGGGGTTTTTTTTGGTGGGGGGGGGGGGGGGGGGGAGAGGAGGGGGGGGGGGCCTACTTTGTGCTCTGTGTCATTTCCGTTTGGTATGTGCCCTGTATGGTGTGGCCTCATAAAACCTTCTGTCTAAATAGGCAAACTATGTGATTTGCTGTCTTTGTTTGTAATTTAGAATTGGTTCTGTGACCACATATATTTTCTCTGACCTCATTCCTGATTTTATCTTTTCTCGTCACTTATGCAGATCTTCTCAGACATCTCATTTCCATAGTTAGCACTTTTCTTTTCTTGTTTGTTGTGAGTGACCACTCTGGCACTGGTAGCATACCGTGGGAATAAATATGCTTTGTGTGAGATGTTTCTTTGTGCTGTTTGGGATTGCCTTATGCTGTAACAGAGGGTCCCATTGTCCCAGTACTTGGTTTGTTTTACTGCATCTGAAATTCATTTCTGAATCCAGTGTGAATCTGCATGCATTTGCCACGTTTTAGTGCAATGTAGGACAAAGGGATCTCAGACCAGTGGATTTCTTCTTCTGTTTCATTGTGATCAATTTCATTTGCTAGGTTACCAGTTGTGTTGTCTCCATGAACCAGTACGTCTGCAACAGTTTTCCCAGGATTCTCCAAAGTTTGTCCTGGATGCCTCTTTCTTCTGGCCATGTGTTTTTGGCAGGCATTGCTTATGTGTTTGGACTGCGCTTTGGCAACGACACCGGTGTATTGTGTAGTCTTCCGTCAGTGTCCTGTTCTTAGTTGAAGCGCGGTGATGTACTGCTTTCTGTTTTTAGTATATTCAGTTCTTTATTACGGCGTCCCAATGTCAGACGCAATTTTTTTTGTCTTAAAGGCATCACACTGGCTGTTGCCGGGAGCCCTAATGTAACCTAACCTCTGAGCTGAGCTGGGTTTCTGAGATCTCTCCACAGGTGATCCTCATCCGCATTGTGGCACTTTGCGTCACTGGGTGTTTATCGCTTGGTGGATGTCCTGGTGGGGTTGAATCTCACTCACTCACTTTAGTCTGTTGATTAAGTCACCTGAAGATTTACGGTTGCCAGAGGATTTAAGACCGCTTGGCTGAAGCTGTCACTGAAAACAGGAGCTTAGGCTTTTATGTTTGCCCCTGACAGAAAAAAAAAAAAAAACCGACACTTTACTGATCAGTTGATTCTGGGTCTCTTCAAATGAGAAACTAGTACTGTAATCTTAACCACTGGGCCAGGGTTTCTCGACCATCGTTGGTACCTTTAATTTAAGTCATTGTCATCAACAATTTACTTTGTGCATTTTCTCCAGGTTTACCCCAATGAGCTGGAAAGTCAGCCAGAGTTTAATGGATTCAGAGACTGGCTGCACACGTTTGAGCTGTATCGGGGCAAGAACATGGGAAATGATGAACCAAACGAAAACAGAATTGTTGGGAAGTTCAAGGTCAGCTTTCGGATATCATTTTGCCTATACTTTGATGAATGGAATGTTCGACAGTTCACTTTTTTTTTTTTTAATGCGATCTTTCTTTACCAGACAGTTTACATAGCACAGACATTGTAAACTAGCTGCACAATATATCATTCTGCAGCAGCGAAAACAGACATCACATTATATTAGTCAGGGCATATAGCATAGTAAATTAGTCATTATGCACATAGCACAAGGTAGTAGACAGAGCATATCGCCCAACGATTTTCAACCTATGTCGCGACCCTTTTTTGGGTTGAACGACGCCTTCACAGGTGTCGCCAAAGACCATCGCAAAGCACATATTCATTGAAGTTATGAAGTGGCGACGAAAATAATTGCATGGTTAGTGGTCGCCACAATATGAATATGAAGGTTCGCGGCATTAGGAAGGTTGAGAACCTGAATATGAATGTTCGCGGCATTAGAAAGGCTGAGAACCTGAATATGAAGGTTCGCGGCATAAGGAACGTTGAGAACCTGAATATGAAGGTTCGCGGCATTAGGAAGGTTGAGAACCTGAATATGAAGGTTCACGGCATTATGAAGTTTGAGAACCTGAATATGAAGGTTCGCGGCATTAGGAAGGTTGAGAACCTGAATATTAAGGTTCGCGGCATTAGGAAGGTTGAGAACCTGAATATGAAGGTTCGCGGCATTAGGAAGGTTGAGAACCTGAATATGAAGGTTCGCGGCATTAGAAGGTTGAGAACCTGAATATGAAGGTTCGCGGCATTAGGAAGGTTGAGAACCTGAATATGAAGGTTCGCGGCATTAGGAAGGCTGAGAACCTGAATATGAAGGTTCGCGGCATTAGAAGGTTGAGAACCTGAATATGAAGGTTCGCGGCATTAGGAAGGCTGAGAACCTGAATATGAAGGTTCGCGGCATTAGAAGGTTGAGAACCACTCATATAACCCATTGTACTAAACAAAGCATACAACACAATGTTATAGACAGAGTATAGTAAAATATAGAAAACAGTACTACGTGCTCTGTTTTCTGTACTGTGCAGTGTGTTCACTATAGTAAACAAAGCAAATAGCAAAGTGTTGTAGCAAACAATGCAGCAGCGTGTTGTAGACAAAGCATATAGTACAATACAACAGTACAATACAGTAAACACAATATATTTAACATTTGTTACCCATAGCATGCAGTATGATATTTGCCGGGAATGCAAATGAAAACATTAACTAGAAATGACAGCAGTAACAATACCATTGTCTTGTAACCTGTCAGTAGCGTTGTTAAAGTTGTCAAGAGTGTAAAGCACTTGACATCACAGTGCAGACGAAGACGGTGACATTATAACAAAAGTTTTAATATGCATCAAACGAAGCAGCATTCTGTTATCTATTCTTTGATCAGTGAAAGAGAGAAACCTGTAGATAGATATTCAATGCTAATGAAGGTCTATAGCCTGTAAGTCCAAGAAGAGTATAAATGTGTGATGTTTCAAAATGACCTGACTTCTGTGTCAAACTGTTTACAACCGGGTCATGAAAACCTGTAGTGTCCCCAGAGTCGACTGATGCCGTACTGGATCTGGCTCCAAAGTGGTGTAGTTTCAGTCCTATTCTTTGGCACCTTTCCGTCTTTCCAGACGATAGCGTTATATTGCACTTTTAGGAAGCATGAGACTCACAGCCCATGGCGATGGGGAGTGTGACTAGCAAGAAAAATCTTCCACAATGATAGCATGGGATTTCAGGACCAATGTTGTCAACATTTGTGTTTAATCGGTTGCTTTGCAGACGCTCAGCTCTCATCCTTTCTGCAATCATTTCTTCCTTCACTCTCATTCCCTCCTTTCCACACAACACGGCCCATGGCATTTTGTTCCCATGAGTCCACCTCAATACCTGTATCATTTGTGTCCCGCTTGCACACATCTTTATATCGTAGTAGAGGTCGGCCTCGACATCTTCTTCCTGTCTATAATTCACCATAAAGGATGTCCTTAGGGACTCCCCCATCCTCAATTCTCCAGGTGTCACCCAGCCACCTGAGACTTCGTAGACTGAGCATGGAAAAGACTGTGTCTGCTCTTTCTAGTACCTCAAAGTGTGTGATCTTGTTCTGCCACTTAATGCCAAGTATTCTTCTTAGGCATCGCATGTGAAAGCTATTTAGCCGTCTCTCCTGATGCAAATAGGTTGACCAAGTTTCACTGCCATAAAGCAGAGTGCTGAGAACACAAGCCTGATAGACAAGGGTTTTTGTTTTAATTATGAGCTTTCTGTTTTCCGAAACTCTCTTTGTCAATCTGCTCATTGTTGTTACTGCCTTACATATCCTGATGTTGATTTCTTGGTCCAGCGATAGTTTACTATTAAATCCTATAAAAGGATATTTATGTGTAAGCAAAACAAATCAGTTCATAGTTTAGCATTGACAGGTGACAACTTACACATAACAGGGCTCTATGAAGATATACAAGTTCCCTCTGCCTTCTGACACTGAGGATTGCACCATCACTGGGGGAGATCCAGCCTATGGATTATTTCAAGGGCTGCCTAGCAATGATCCAGTCAAGGTTCTGGTTCGAGTCTATGTTGTCAAGGTAAGATAGAATGTTTGTGTGTAAATTCAATATGTCCTTCCGTGATTTCATATTTATTGAGTATATATAATGTTAGCCCATGGAGATCAGTCTTGTCATCCTCCTCGTCTAGTTCTTCTTTTTCTTCTTCTTCTTCTTCTTCTTCTTCTTCTTCTTCTTCTTCTTCTTCTTCTTCTTCTTCTTCTTCTTCTTCTTCTTCTTCTTCTTTTTTTCTTCTTCTTCTTCTTCTTCTTCTTCTTCTTTTTTTTCTTCTTCTTCTTCTTCTTCTTCTTCTTCTTCTTCTTCTTCTTCTTCTTCTTCTTCTTCTTCTTCTTCTTTTTCTTCTTCTTCTTCTTCTTCTTCTTCAATGTGCTCGCCATTAAAACGACAGCTCACACATTATCTCGCTGTTTATAATTAGACAATGATATATAAGCTTTTTGTCCCAACGTATCGGATTTGAACAGAATCCCAACGAGTCACCTTCTACGACATGTATGTCAGTGGGCAGGGAGCCTACCCCTCATCCGCTCATTCGCTCATTACCAGATGGGCTCGAAAACCCACACAGGGTTATAGCGCCCCCCCCCCCCCCCTTTTCCTTCATTTATGCTGGCGCACAAGTTGAAAGCCTAGCACTTTACACCTCAAGCTGCCCAGAAATTATTTAAATACACCGATAATGTATTTTCTTGCTTTTCCAACGTTCTTTTTATTTCTTACAATCATCGACCGCCACGTTGTTATGCTGATAAACAGCCGTTGTAAATGTGATGTCAGTTGTATTATCATCTCCTCAAAGTTATATACTCATATTTTTTTTTTTCATTGTCACTATTATAAATATTGTAACTCTCCCATATTTCTAAATATGTTACCATATTCTCCCAAATCTCATTTAATTATCTCACTTCCCCCCCCCCCCACCTCTTCTACGGTGTTCTGTTTTTATACATGCGAATATCTGATATTGTTAAGTTGTCTCTTTTTCTTCAGCATTCTGTGCCCTTGAGATTCATTTCTGCAGATATCACCCACCTCCATTCATTTCTCTGATAATACGTTTCTTTCCGGTTGATGACTGTTTATTATCTCTTCACGATCTTTTTGGTCTACCTCGTGGTCTACCCCTTTCAACTCTTTTGTGTGCTGTCTTTTTTTCCCCTCTGTTTTCTGTAATTTTCTCTCTGTGTCCCAACTTATGCATTCAGTTAGCTCCCAAGAGTCCGGTACTTAGGGAACATTTGAGCATTGTATAATTGCTTCTGACTCTCCATTCTTCTCTGTTTACAGCTTTGATAGGTCCAAAGATTCATCATACGATAGTTCTCAGAATTGTGTAATGAAGTTTCATCTCTGTTGTTTGATTATGCATTAGCATATTATAAGTCGTTTACTTTGTATTACAAGGTCATCACTGCAGTGACATTCCTGTCTTATTTCTTAAAATTGATAAATTATGTTCGTTCAGTTGTCTTTACTGACCAAGGGAAGTAACAGCGTCTATTTGTTAGTATTATTTCGATTACCTCCGCTACACCACAAAAGCATCTAAACTTGTCAACTAAGTTGTAAAATAGAAAGATAGTTCGCTTGTTCGTTAGACGACAGACCATCATTATCGAATATCGAGGCATTCAGCGTCTCTTATTCCTTCTCTCTCTCTCTCTCTCTCTCTCTCTCTCTCTCTCTCTCTTTCTCTCTGTCTCTCTCTCTGTCTCTCTCTCTCTATCTCTCTCTCTATCTCTCTCTCTCTCTCTCTCTTTTATTGTACCCCACCAGGACATTATACAAGTGATAAACACTTGGTGACACAAAGTACCACCATGCGGATGAGGATCACCCGTGGATAGGTCCCAGAAACCACTTTCAGCTGTTTAGCCATATTTATGGCCCGGCTATATTCAGGCCCCCGACAAAAGCCAGAGTGGGGCTTAAAATAACAATGTCCCAGTAACTTGCGACAACAGTTTTATGTTGGTTAATTCTTTTCTGCTGAGCAAAACTGTTTGAAAATAGGGTTTCACATTTAACGTCCCAATATCCAGTATTAAAATTAAAGTAGGGGTAGTGACGGCAGCTTTCCGATGGCTTTGAACACTACAGCCCAAAATGATGTCATTATACCGGATTCATAGAGCATGCTTTGAAAAAAAAAAATAATAACTTCTCCTAGAGTGGTTTTTATCCCTTGGTAAACTGTAGATCGGTAGTGTATAATGGATTTTCTTTCAAGGATTTTCTGGTGTGCCAGGCAAGGAACAATGTGGTAGATAGGCTGCGGTCTCTACTTTGGGGGAGCTACCTGTCACATATCACTCCTGTCGCGTGCCTAATGTAAGGATTTCTCCTTCAGAACCAGCAGCACTCAGAGATAATTTTGTTGAGTCGTTTGGCTCGTATTGGTCTAAGGGATTCCCCGTGGCCAATATACGATCAACTTATCTCTGGAGTAGGGCAACTCAAGTATTGGCACTACAAAATATGTCAATATATATATATATATATATATTTCTAGGCACACTTGGCTGGACACCCCCACTACTTACTAAAGAAAGCCCCCAGGTTATGATAGTTCATTATCATAACCATGTTAACACATATAATGAAGATACATACACATACAACTGCTAAACACTTAAGAAGGTGACATAGAGAAACCTAAGTCAGCCATGAAAATGAATGCATGTATTTAGTATAATATCTGTACAAAAACAATTGAAGTGAATTCCAGCTATCAGTGAAAGAATTTCAGCACTAATGTCTAAATCCTAAGGAAACTAGGCAGACAGCCGGTCCTGGAGGTGACATCTTCTCATCATTGGACACAGGGAGCTGTGAGGAACACAACATCATGTGAAGCATTAGACTTATCTTCTCTTTTCTCTGTCTATGATGCCTCCCTCAGCTCCGGATGATTTGACTGTCTTTGACTCTGGGAATTCTGCTCCACTGGATCAAGTAGCAAGAGTACTTCACTATACAGCAACTGTATCGTTATCTAGCAAGTCTCTATTACCAGTAAGGACACACAAT
>CAJHNH020007701.1:0-57852 GCA_905116865.2 Candidula unifasciata
GGGGTCCATCTGGTCAGATTTTCCCTTAAACTGCGACTGGCCTAGCAAGCCGGCAGTGGATTTTTTATTGCTACGAAAATTAGAAAGGAGATAAATAAACGGACAGCCCCAAACGGAAAATGGACTGGAAACGTTAAAGGACGACGAGACAGAAAAACGACTTACATAGGCACATGGAACATATGTGGTATTGCCAACAAAGAGCCACAAATAGTGGATTTCATGAAAAGAAAAAATATACACGTCATGGGTCTTGCGGATACAAGAAAGAAAGGATATAATACAAAAGAAATACATGAAAATTATGTTTTATTATGGAGCGGAGTACCCACTAAAGATAGGGCAAAACATGGTGTCGGATTTATACTTCATCCCGAGACAGCAAAATTAATAACAGGAACAGAATTTATATCAGAAAGAATTATTTTAATCAAGTTGACAGAAGGAAGTAAAACTACAACGATTATTCAGATATATGCACCTTGCAACGATAGTTATTCTGAAGAAGAAAAAGAAGACTTTTACGAGAGACTTACGGACACCATCAATAATGTTAAAGAGAAAGAGGACATCATAGTAATGGGAGATTTTAATGGTAGGGTAGGTAAAAGAAGATCACCATGGGAGAGATACCTTGGCCCATTCAGCGACACAACCACAGATTGCAATAGAAATGGAGAACACCTGTTAAACTTGTGTGCTGAACAAGATCTCTACATTACCAACACATTCTACCAACATCGCCAAAGTCAGGTTAAAACGTGGTACAAGTGGAACAACTTAGATCAAGCGTCACAAATTGATTTTATACTAGTCAGACAACGGCAGAAGAGGACGGTAAGAGACTCAAAAGCTGTCCCAAATGCGGGACTGGATTCAGACCATCGCCCAGTAGTTATGAACATATGCAACTCAAGTAGAAACAGTCTACATAAACAGAAACGTGAAGAAATCATCAACACTAAGAAATTAGAGGAAGAGAATATCAAACAAGAATTTGAACTAGAAATAACAAAGGCTTTTGCAGATATTGCCAAGGAACCAGTAAGAATTGAAGAAGAATGGGATTATTATAAATCAACCATCACGAAGATATTAAAAGACAAGTGTGGTACCAGAAAGACGGGCAAAGGCAAGAAAAAGGGTACCGCTTGGTGGAATGAAGAAGTCAAAGAAGCAGTGTCAAATAAAAAGAAGATGTTTCAAATATGGTTAAAAACAAAAGACGAAAAGGATTACATTAGGTACAGACTAACTCGAAGAGACACCAAGAGAACAATAAAGAAATCCAAAGAGGAATCATGGAAAAAGTATGGTGAACACCTAACACAGCTTTGTACAGAATCACCAAGAGACTTTTATAAGAGTGTGAAAGCGATGCGATTAAGAGAAGAAAGCTTCAATCCAACATCAGTCATAAACGATAAAAATGGAAAACCATTATTCAGCCAAAAAGAAATTAAAAAAAGATGGGAGGAATATTTTAAAGAACTTTTGAACCCGTCGGGAGTACATGAAACAGCAGAATTCCATTCAAGGGCTCCAGATCATCTAGAACCACATATCCTGCGGGATGAAGTAGAGAAAAGTTATCAAAACAAGTAAAAGACACAAAGCAGCTGGTATTGACGGAATAACAACAGAAGTCATCCAGGCTGGAGGGGACACTATGATCACCTGGCTGGAGAGAATTTTCAATAGAGCATGGGCAGAGAGAAAGGTACCAGTGGATTGGCAAAGATCAGTTGTAGTACCTATCTGGAAGAAAAAAGGAAACAAGAGAGAATGTGGAACTTATAGAGGAATATCTTTACTAAGTCATGTGGGGAAAATGTATGCAAAGATCTTAGAAGGTAGGATAAGAGCAAAGGTTGAACCTCTACTGAGTAAAGCACAATTCGGTTTCAGGAAAGGGCGAGGTTGCACTGATGCCATATTTGCACTAAGACAAGCCTGTGAAAAGACACTCGAATACGATAAAGAGCTGAACGTGGTCTTTGTAGATCAAGAGAAGGCATTCGACCGTGTAGACAGAGATGTGCTGTGGAGAATTCTTGACGATTACGGAGTGCAGGGTCAATTATTAGACAACATCAGAGCCCTCTATGAAAAAAAATGAAAGTGCAGTAAGAACATCTAGTGGTCTTTCTGAATGGTTCAAAGTCACAACTGGTGTCAGACAAGGATGTGTACTGTCACCATTACTTTTCATAACATACATGGATAAGATCACTGTAGAAGCAAACCCAGACGTGTATGCTATAAACGAATTACTTTTTGCTGATGATCAAAGCATACTGTATCAAAATGAATATGATCTACAGGAACATCTGACTACTCTCAACAACAGCTGTTTACAACATAATATGAGAATCAGTACAGAAAAAACAGAAGTTATGAAGATCAGCAGAACACACAGGCCACTGAATATAAGTGTTGGAAGTGCCAAAATCAAGCAAACCAAAGAGTTCAAATACTTGGGCAGTATATTTACAGAGAAGATGGAAGAATGGACAGAGAGATAGAAACAAGAATACAGAAAGCAAATGCTGTCACATACCAACTATCACCTCTGCTTAAACATCCAGATATAACCATGAAGACCAAAAGACAATTGATAAAACACCATCTTCATTCCAACACTCTGCTACCAGTGCCAAACATGGACAATCAACAAGACCCATGAAAGAAAAATAGAAGCCTGTGAAATGAAATGTCTAAGAAAAGCAGCGAACAAGACCAGACTAGACAGGATAAAGAATATAGACATTAGAAACACTGTCAAAACTACGCCATGTTTAGACTACATAGAACATCAAAGAATGAAATGGTTTGGACATCTAACCAGGATGAAAAATGATCAAATAACATCACAAATTTTCAACCAAAGAAGCTCAGGATATAAGGCAAGAGGAAGACCAAGGAAACGGTGGATTGACGGGGTCTCCGAAACCTGCCAAAAGCATGGCCTCAGAACATCAGATGCTGCCCGCCTTGCTTATGACAGGAACTTGCATCTCCCCACAACGCTTAGCGGCATACGTGGAAGGAAAAACTAAAAACTAAACTAAACTAACTAAAGCAGGGTAAAAGATGTGGTGGCTGACCTCTATTGAAATAAAAAGACATGTGCATGTGGGACATGAATGATACAGGTATTGAGGTGGACTCCTGGGAACAAAATGCCATGGACGGTGTTGTGTGGAGCGGGCACATTAGGAAGGAAATGAGAATGAAGGAAGAAATGATTGCAGAAAGGATGAGAGCTCAGCATCTGAGAAGAAACAGACTAAACACAAATGCTCACATAACAATGGTCCTAAAATTCCATGCTATAATTGCAGAAGACTTTTCTTAACATAGGCGGGCCTTGCTAGTCACACTCGTCATTGCCATGGGCTGTGAGTCCCATGCCTCCTTATAGTGCAATATCTATGGTCTGGAAAGACGGAAAGGTGCCGATCACTTAATGTAATGTTGCTTTCCTCTAGTGTGTCAAGCTGAATTAAGAACTGACATTACAGCAACTGGGACATTCCTCTATGTGCTTTCCTAACTTCAGCTACCAGAGAGTGGTTCCAGTTCTGATGGTACCAGCAGCATTCATTATATGTCTAGGTTTATATTTAGATGACGGATCAACATCATGGCACAAGGGTAGTAACCCATAAGTGCTCCGTTCTACTTGTGACTCAAGCCTGAATTGGAAAAATCTCAGCACAGTGCAGGAACTCTTTAGCACCAGTGAGGATACTGAAATACTTTGGGTAGATTTTTAACTCCTAATTTTGCACAACAATACACACGGGCGTCCGATCTTACTACCCAGAGACAGAGACTAGAGGAAATTACTTGAAGTCCAAGGGAAAAAATCCCAGCCTTCACCGGCGCTTGAACCCAGGACCTCCTGCACTCAAGGCAGATGCCATGCCTCAAGATCACGAAGCCTCTAAAAGATTTGTGTTTATCATGCTTTTCCTCTAAGTGTTGAGTGTCGGCCAGATTCTCTCTACACCATTCTCTCCCCACCGAAATAGTCCTCTTGCAAACTGTCCCTCCACCTTTCAATCCTGTACATTCTGTCACAAGGAAATGCGTCTCTCTATATAGTCTAGGTACCTTAATTGCCTTATTTTGGTCTCCTTCCTCTTCAATCGCCCTTAAAATGGCAGTTGGCATATATGGTTGTGTTTTACAGCTAGGCTGCCATATCTGCACCTTTCAGCCTAACACATCCAGTTTCGGCAAATCCCTAATTAGTTGCCATTTATAACATTCAGTGATTCTACTCTTCCAACATGAGACACCAGAACTAAAAGAGGGATGGTCTCATTCAAAGAGACATGAACAGAAACCAGACTTTGTTCTACTCCTGGTACATGACAAGAGACAAATAAAGAATACGCAGAATAATAAATGACGTTACCAAAAAACTAAAACACAGATACCTTTGAGCAATCTTCAATACATTTGAAAAAGTTTCTCAGCTTCAGATGACATGCTGCTCTGTTGGAATACAAGCTTGTCATTGGTTAAAGACTGAGGTTTTATACTGTTTTAAACTGTTTTCTTCCTTCCATTTGTATTTTTTCCCACTCAGATTAATCTTCACTAAATTAATGTAAATCTATAATAGTGTTTTTTCACAAAGGTGAAAGTGATTAGGGATTTGTGTTAGCGCAGTGGCTAGTCGCTCACCTGCTGGCCCAAGGGTCTTAGGTTTAAATCAACATTAAGGCAGACTTGTTTTCAAATTGAGATTCGCTACCAGGTCCATCCAGCCTAACATAAGTACCAAGCAATGTGCAGGATAACAAACACAGGCCACTTGATGTTGACCACACGATTTATCCTATGCTGATTGGTCTATTTAATAAGAATGTGAGTCTAGCCTCATGTGTCTGATGCAGCACTAGCATACAAATGGTTCTTTACTTACCCTCTCTGTATGCTCTCCTGCCTCTTATTCTCTTTTCTATGAACTGTGTGGTCTCACTTTGTTTTTTAATTCTGCCGGTTCCAGGGTAACAGCATCTGAGTCACGTACATTATTATTAAGTTATTTTCAAAATATATCCTATCCCCTGGTAGCATTTCACTTCTTCATTTATTGGAATTTGTATAGTTTTTTTTCCCTAAGCTCCATTTTGAAGTTTCTGTTATACCAAGTAACTCCTTTTATTCTGTGCAGGTACCAGTTAATAAATGTTTGTAGTTTATTTGTAACTGCTTCAGTCATTCTCTGTGTTTCTGAACCACATAACCCACAGTATTTTTAGCCTCTTTTACATGTAATGTACTTTTGCTTGTACATAGCAACTGAACCTGGCTGAGTGGGAATGATTAAACCATTGGGTACTGTAACAGCTAAGGGCAAACTAGATGTGCCTATGAAATATACATCAGAAGAAATCCTTACTTCCATATGGCTGCAGGTTATACTGCCTGGTGCAGCCGCCAAGGATGCCCTCATTATAACTTCTTACGAGGTTGAATGGGGTATCTGGGATCTGCCTTGTTGGCCGGTCTTCCAGATTGAGATTTATGAATCCTAGTACACTGGAAGGGTTATTCCAGTCAATAAAGGCTTGCATAAGTGGGATGTGTCGGCCAAAAGGCATAAATATCGCAGCCATGCTGTAAATAGGCACAATGAAATTTCATCTTCAGATGAGTGCAAAAGAAGGATGTTATGATGAACCTTTGGGTAGCCTATGGGTAGCAGCTTGGTGGGACAACATACATACTTAACATAACCCTTGACCCATTAGGATTGTGGAGGTGTATTGATGGAAGCACTAAAACATAAAACCTGCCATCTTTCCTTGCTTTCCACATGGAGGGACAAACTGATCAATCAATAAATCATAAATATTCCAGCAAGGATACTTTGGTAGCTTTGGTGCAAGATGAATGGCATGAGTATACGCATTGATTGCAGACATATAGTCACCCGAAGCAAAGAATGAACTGAAAATAAAAAGAAAAAAAAAAGAATTTTCAGAATTAATTTATTAAAAGTATAAAATGCTATATATCACTTTTGTCTACATATGATTCAACTATTCAATTTATGGTTAATCCTGTTTTTCCTACTTACTCCACACATGAGTATAACAAATTTCTGAGCAACCACATTGAAAGTTAATTTTAAACTCTTACTCCTGACATTCAATAAATCTGAATATATCTTAATTTAATTCTAAACAAAATCACAATAACTCTTGTTAGTTGAAAACAAATGTCCCCTGTTTTTAGCTATACTGTCCATATGATGTAAGCTATACTTTTATAGAACAACTGGAATTTGCAGAGTTGTGTGGACATTATCACACAGACCAATCCTTACATCCCAGATAGGTAGGTAGTTGTACCCCACCAG
The DNA here is from genome assembly GCA_905116865.2 of Candidula unifasciata. Lineage (NCBI taxonomy): Eukaryota > Metazoa > Mollusca > Gastropoda > Stylommatophora > Geomitridae > Candidula > Candidula unifasciata. The sequence goes on from CAJHNH020007701.1 coordinate 6,383, forward strand.
GATATTACACAAGCTATAAACACCAGGTGACACAAAGTGCCACCATGCGGATGAGGATCACCCGTGGAGAGGTCCCAGAAACCCCTTTCAGCAATAAGGCCATATCGATGGCTAGCCATATTTATGGCCCGGCTATATTCAGACCACCCGGTAACAGCCAGGGTGGGGCTTTAAAATAACCCAAAAATGCATTCTACGAGGGAACGTCTTTATTTGGGGTCTTACATCCCATGACATTTCCTGGTACCCATTTTAGGCTGAACTGAACTGAAAACCTAGTTTAGTAGTAGTAGTAGTACATTTTACCCCACTAGACACCCGATGACACATAGTGCCCCCATGTGTATTAGGATCACCCGTGGAGATGTCCCGGAAACCGCGTTCAGCCATTACACCATATTTATGGTTGGGCTCTATTGCTGTCCCTGGCAAAAGCCAGGGTAAGGCTTCAGAATAAAGAGTAGTAGAGTCGATTTTTACCCTACCAGGACATCAGAAAAGCGATAAACACCCGATGACACAAAGTGCCACCATATGGATGAGGATCACCGTGGGGAGGTCCCAGAACTGCGTTCAGCCATTAGACCATATTTATGGTCAGGCTATATTGCGGCCCCTGGCAAGAGCCAGAGTAGGGCTTCATATAACAAAAAATTGCATCTCACAAGGAGATGACTGGATTGTTTATATGTGTAAAGAATAAAGAAAAATTGTGTCCCCTTAGGGGATGACTAGTGTTGAAAAAAAACACGAGTTTAAATTTTTACATCCATAGAATGGAATTTGTTTTTTAAACTATCAAGCCAGCAAACAAGCATGCTAACTCTGCACTACCGTGGCTCCTAGTTAATAACAATATTTACATATAGTGTAAGCAGAGCTTTCTTCTTAGAAAAGAGGGAACAGGTACTCATCACGCAGTCTATCACAGTAGAGATGAACAATTCATTTGACCTATACAACAATTTAACCCTCATGACAGCACTTACTTCCCTTTGTCTTGCAACCACTGTGGATTTTTCTCCTCTTCAGTTAAATCCTTGTCCAATGATAACTGAATAGACCTTCTAGCATCTGCCTGCTTTTTTAGCCACTAAGAAATGAAATAAAGAAACAGATATAACTATATGCTTTATGGAAATATCAGAAACATGCATAAAATGTAGCTGCAGTATTGCCCTACATAATCTGGGCAGAGGCTGGGGAACTGACACAAGGAAGCTGCATAGCAAGACAAGCTTATGGGGACTAGCAGGGACCTTAGACGCACCATCCTGTCTGAAACTAGAAGAAAGAGTAATGTAACAGCTTCAAGAAGAAAAAGACAACAAATTTAACAAGCCAAATTAGAAGAAGTACAACAAAAGACCTGTTTCCAGACCTTGAGGCATTTTGGTGTTAATTCCATATTTTCTGGCAACTTACAGATTTGAATAAAAATCACTTACTCATTCACCGAAGAAAACAATGGGGGCTTTTGACTTGAAATGCTACAGAAAAACTCTTTAAATTCCATGGACCAAAGAGAAGACATACATTAACATCCTGCACGATCTGAGCATTGAGAATAAGTGGCTCATAAACAGCAATTATTTTCAGAAAGCTGAGGTATTTTGGAGAGAACCTGTGTCTGAATTGTTTCCCTTGATGTCTATAATTAAAGTCTTATGAACATATTAAATAACAGTTACCTCCTCCTCCTGGGGAGTCTGGGATTCTCTAGCGGGCGTAGGAAAAACTCGAGAAGTATGAGTCACGGTTATTTTTCCACTTTCTCTCAGTGGTGCTCCAGTAATCAGTCCCTCTTTTTCAAATATATTTGATGCTCTAGCTATTGGAGAAAAACAAAATATGTCTGATGCTCTAATTGTTTGTGATAGGCAAAGATAAGATTTCCATGTTGTTATTATAAAAACATGAAATGAATAGCTTTTAATTAGAAATACAAGTAATTAAATTATATTTTATGTAGTGCCCAGATAAAAACTGTTTCAGAACACTCAGAGATGCAATGGATGCTGCAATGTAAACAAACACAATAGTTATTAAATGAAAACATGTGAAGAAGGCTGAAGTTAGAAAAATGCACAGAAAGAAATGAATACAAACATAAAGAGATACAAGAAAATAATCCATTTTATCTATGAATGAAACTATGTTCTTTAAACAATATTTCAAAACATAAAGTGCTGCTAGTAAAAAAATACATATTCATAACTTCATATCATATCATATAGAGAAGAAAAATAAACATGGTTAACTCTTTGAGTTCCAAACAATTACTCTTATTGATTGCTGTAGAAATGTGGTCCCCTTGTGGGATGCAATTTTGTGTTTGAAGCCCCACCCTGGCTTCTGCCGGGGGGCCTGAATATAGCTGGGGCATAGATATGGCCTAGCCATATATATGGCCTAACGGCAGAAAGGGGTTTCTGGGATCTCTGCATGGGTGATCCTCATCTGCATGCTGGCACTTTGTGTCACCGGGTATTTATGGCTTGTGTGATGTCCTGGTGAGGTTCAACTACCTACCTACCTACCAAACAATTGTTCTATATATCCTCTTCATGTCATTGGTAAACACACTCAACTACAAAGTCTGTGATATTTACACTCCCACTTCTTGAGTGTAAATCAGGTGCAATAATGCAGTTACTGGACATATGTTAAAATAACAGGTGTGAGACACACACACACAAGCAAAACAATTCACAGGATTACTGAGGTGTCCCCGACATGGAGATGATTGATGGCATTAAATCCAACCGCTCCAGTGACAGAGTCCATAGGTCTCTTGAGAGCCACCCTATTTTTACTTCAGGAAAAAAAAACCTAACTGTCACCACAGTTTCAACTAGTGTTTGAGGCACAGCCTTTGGTATTTTCAAGCTATTTATTCTTAGCGATCAACTTGTCTTTTCATTCCACTGACTAGACAACAATGCAGCTGCTATATGGAATACATCAGTTAAGTGATTTTGTGTATTCGTGCCTATACGTGTGGTTTTGTTGATTTATGTAATGTGCTGATGAAGGCTCTATAGATGAAACATTTACTTTCCATTTGTGTTTGCTGTACTGTGAAGCTTGCTGGTCTACTTTTCATTTGGGTTTATTTCTTCTCCTGATAAAAATAACAGATGAATGCATCATAGAGTTATGCAAGCGTACCATGTACAGAATAATCAACAAACATTAGATGATTAGTCTGGTACTGAAATTGTTGACTTTCAGAAAAGGGTTCTTCACTTTACTTACCTTTTCTCTGTCTTCTTCGTTCTTCTCTGTCTTTTTCTTTCTGTGCCATTACCTCTTGCTTTTGCGCAGCAAGCAGAATCTCTTTCTCCTGCAGCAAACATTAATAGCAATTACTGTTGTCCTCTCTTCTTTGCCTTAGGGGCATGCTTGCACATACAGTCAAATTCACATAATTATGTGTATATCTATTCTCATAAATATACACAACTCTCTCAGTAAATCACTTTCAATCGGTAACCGTCTTTTAATTTAACTGTGAAAAATAGTCAAACAATCAATGAAGGATCATCTTCACAAAGAAGGTTGGCTGTAATGGATCTCCAACCTTCCTTGTGTCTCACCTTGATTGTACACACTCTCAGACTGTTCGTCCATCTCTTGACATTGTCCTTCCACTTGTATCGCTGTCCGGTTCTCACTCTCTTGCCTTTAGCTTTTCCTGCTAGTATGGTTTATAAAGGATTGTTATGTCTTTTAATGTGACAAAAATATTTCACCTGTCTCTTTTTTTGGCTTTCAACAGCTCTCAATTTGCCAACAGTCTCTCTGGAACCTCTGTATGTGATTGTTTTTGTGTCCATGAAATATTACCTGTTCTTCTGTACACAGGTATCTATATCTGTTGAGACTCAATTTGATTTTCTAGCTGCCTGTTCAATGTCCAAGTTTAAGCACCATATGGTAGGATTGAGTATCCGTAACATTGTGTAATGCTAAATTTTAATATAGGGTGTATCTCTCCAAATGTCAGTAATTATCACATCTGCCTAAAGTTACTTTTTTTGGCCATTTCCATTCTCTATTTGATTTCTTTTCCACTTTTGCCATTATCTATTATCACATGTCTAAGATAGATGAAACATTTTACTTGTTCTAAAATCTCGACATTTATTGTGATGATCACTGTTGTTCTTGCTTCTTTCCACTGCTGATTATCAAAGCTTTTGTTTTCTCAACATAATTTCTAAACTGTATGCTGCACATGCCCTGTTTACTTGTTCTACTAGGTCTTATACTCTTGCTCACTTTCTGGTGGTAACACTGTGTCATCAGCATGTCTCAGAATGTCTATTATCCTTCTGTTGATATTCAGGCCAGGAAATTCTCAATTTTGTTTTAAAATATTTTCTATATGTACACACTGAAAAGACTTGGGAATAGGTTTGCATAGAAACTGGCATAGAGAAAGCACATTAACAGTACTTGAGCATCAGTGACTGAGACCGATGGGAGAGGTGTGAACATCTGTATCGTCTAGCAATTACTGAAATATATTTTGTTTTTTAAACTCTACTAAAATATTTTGACCACATTAAAAGACATAATACACTTGTAAAAACCATACTGGAGAGAAAGCTCAAGGGCAGAGGAGCAAAAGGTAGACAATGATCCAAGTGGGCAGACAATATCAAGAGATGGATGAACAGCAGTCAGAGAGTGTACAACCATGACAAGAGAAAGAATATGTTGGAGATCCATTGCAGCCAACCATCACTGTGGTGATGGCACCTGATTAACTAATACCATCTAGCAGGACACAAGATGATGATGTATGAAAAATTTGGATACATGATTAAAACATCTACTTCAAAATGTAAACTGACTTTTTCTGCTTTCAGTCTTTGTTCTTCTTTCCACTTTTCCAGATCATCTGTAGCTTTCTTTCTTTCATTTTCTTTAATGTCAGAAATTCTGTGTCGGGCTTCATCTTCTATCTGTTTATCAAGCAGCAAAAATATATACAAGTATTATTAGTACAACATTGTTGTCAATAGATGAATGTGATCATTCATTTCTTTAACACCATTTTCTTTAATGTCAGAAATTCTGTGTCGGGCATCATCTTCTAAAACCACCTTTAAACTGTCAATAAAGAAGTAAATCTCTTAATTCTTTGTTCCCTTTGTTTTTAGTTTCACGTAGAAATAAACCTTCTTTAAATAACATATTTATTGACTAGAAATTTTTTTTTTTTTTTAAATGTAGTACATGACCTCTTCAAAGAAACAGAGGACTTCATGCCCACCTGTCTGTTCAGTGGTCTAGCGATTCCATCCCTTTGATATTTATCAACATTGACCAAGACTCCTAATTTCTTCTGCTTCTTCTTTTCTTCTAATAGTTTCCTAGAGCACAGTTTCAGATAATTACAGTGAAGCATTTTTCAAAAGAAATTTCAAGGGTGAAGAGGTTAATGTTTTTTTTTTTAAACATATTATTACAGAGGTGAAAAGGTTAAGCTATGTTGGTAATATTTATGCCAGGATAATAGAAGCAAGGCTGAGACCAGTGACAGAATCCTAACTGGCAACATCTCAAATGCATGACTCAAGAAATGAAACAAACAAATATGAGAATCAACAATGGAAAGACAGAACTAACATCTACAGGAAGAAGAATGCAGAACTTGAATATAGTAATAGAGGGCAAAGGTTTTAAACAGGCATCTGAGTTGAAATATCTGGGAACAACAGTCACCAAAGATGGGAAATTGGATGAAGAAATTAACAGCCAATGCAGTAATGCAAACCAAGCATTTAACAGCTAGCCAGAACTCAGTCCACCATCTTTACAGAACAAGACAATCACAATCAGCAAAAGGAAAACATCTAATACATAGCAAATTCATTCCCACAATACATTCCTAGTCCTAGACATGGTCACTCACAACAAGGGGGATGGGGCGGGCAATCAGTAATCACGGAAACTGATGGCTGAGAAGGGTGCAGGAGTGACCCGATGCACTAAAACTAGCCATAAGAGAAACATTTTGCACAAAACCAATAGTAAATTACATACAAAGTCAACAAATAAAATGGTTCGCCTGCTTTATTAGTATGCCTTATGATGCCATATCATACAAGGCACACAGCAAAAGAGGAGAGGGACATAGAACAAGGGATATACCAAGAACAATATAGAAAGATAACATCTTAGTAACTCTACAACAGTCTGATGTGTCTGTGGTCAAGGCGGCCAGAAATCAAGAACTAGCACTTTAAATCTCCTTCGACACCTGAAGCGGCACAAGAAGAAGTAAAGAAACAAAAATATTAGTATTCATACTCAACCAACTATTTTGTTGTTGGCTAGATTTTGGATTTGAAGTTAATGTTTCTATGTGACGTTAGCCAGTCTCGTAGGAACATTCCTTAGTTTCCTCTTCTGAGATGCTTGACAGGAAACAGTGTTTCTATTCTTTGCTTCTCTTTCTGGTCTCAGAAATACATAAAAAACTTTGGTGCAAGTGCTGAGATTTATCTATAATGAACAAGATACACATTCACCCAGGAGAGAGATAGACACGCACGCACGCAGGCAAGCCCACACACACATGTATACACACACAGATGCAAATATACACACATACATACACAAGCACACACACAAATGCTTACATTTATGCACACATGTATCGCAAATGCATACATTTATGCATACACATATTTTTTTTTTCTGAATCCAGAAACCATGAGTTGTAAACCCTTTGGCTCGGTACTATGGAGATCGCAACCCTTTCACCTTGATTCCATGACAAATAACCATAAATCTGTTAAACATGTGGCTTTTCTACCTAACCCCAAGCGTAAACTCGGATCACAAGAAGTATGTCTCCCTGTCGCTGTGCAGCTAAGTTTACCAACATATCAAGTGAGCTGGGCTATATACATATATTATACATGTATGTGTGCGCATGTGTGTGTGTGTAGGAAAAAAAATTAGGTATGCCAACTTTTTCAATCTATCATTATCCATTGTGTCTGATCCGATAAGGGCTACTGTAAACAGGACAGTGAACTTGAAGTCTTCACCTGTATCCCATAGTGTGTCTAGAAAGGTTACTCCTGTGGGCTAGTTTTTCTCTTTCACATTGGCAAAATCGGAACAGTCTTCTAATATAAGCTATGGATTTTGTTTTGCTGCTTCTCATTTACATGCAGCATAGTCAGTAAGAACCACACATAAATGTATGCTCCGAGTTTGTCCAGTGTGAATTTGATCAATTCTGGTCTGCAAGTTTCTGTCAAAAATACATATGCTGTCACAATGTAATAATCTAGTATGTAAGTTTTTTTTTTTTTTTTTTCCATTCTATCTTCACAGATTGAATGAAAGCTGAATGTTGAATTAAGAATCAACGTCATAGGACTCAGAACAGGGCGCTCCGTCATCATTTTTAGCAGCAAATGAAGAGTTCCAATTTCGATGGTACCAGTAAATGTTTGACTGTATATCCGTGTCGTCCCTTTTCCCTGAGTGTCAAGCATCGGCCAGATCCCCTGGTAACTTCCCGCAGTGCCATTCTTTTCAGACCATAATGATCTATCTGTGCCTCTGCACTGTTCACTTGCTCCCAAAGGGCCCTCATTACATTCATTCTTCCCAAATTGTTTTAGCAGAGACCTTGCTTTTCCAAAAGTGGGCCCCTGCCTTTCTGAAACTCTGACACAGATATGTCTGCATGAGGTTCATTAGAGCAGCCTGTAGCTAACAAAGCAACTTCATAGCAACATTCTGCTGATGGACAATGTTCTAGTTTGAAGGACTGAAAACTTAAGGACAGCAAATTTTTTTCTACAATTAAAAATGTTTGAAAACAAAATTAAACATTAGCTTTCTCAGCATTGGATCTGTATAGTATAATCTTACCTTCATCATCTCATTGATTGCCAATTTTTCATTTAGCCTTTTTGTTTCAGCTTTTTGGGCTGATTCAACCTCAAGTCTTTTTTTAATCTTTTCAAATGCTTCTTCACGTTTTTGCTTCATAATATTCTTGTCAGCTGAAGAAACGAAAAAAAAGGTGCATTTCCAACACATGTTATTATTATTATTAAATTTAACTTATTTAGTTAAACATTCCACTCATTTTTCTGGAAACAGGTATATTGTTTGGAAACTGGTATATTGTTTGAAACCTGATATATTGTTTGGAAACTGATATATTGTTTAGAACCTGATATATTGTTTGGAAACTGGTATACTGTTCACAAAATTTGCTTAGCAGTGATAAAACTAATAAAATTGTCTGAGCAATCATTACAGACCAATGGACATTCAGTGGTGTATGTAGTCTGCATTAGGCTGCTTTTACTTCTGTGTTGCCTTTATTGCCTTGTACCCAATTTTAGACTGGATCAACCTGGGAGCTTTGATGCGGATTTAAACCCTAGACCTTCAGGTCAGTAGGCATGCTAAGTTACTTTTAACTACACTAAAAGATGAGTAAACAAAAGATTACCAGCATCTGGAGACTGCAGAGTATTCCATAAACCCTCTTCCTTCTTGACCAGCTTGAATACAACCGTTCCATTGCCAATTTGAGCTGAACCTTTCGTGTCATCAACCAATCCCACAAGAAGACATTCAAATAGGTATGGTGGGTAACTTGCCTGTTAAATGTGAAAATAGATATGAATGTACTTGGTAATGACAAAACTGTTTGAATCAAAATATCTCTTAGTGTCTTTAAATTATGTCTATTCTTTTATCGGTGTCTTTTACAACTATGCGAAGTAAATCAACTATTTACTCTTGATATACAAATATGAGATTAGCCTCATATGCCCAATGTGTCACTGGCATGTAAAGTGACTATTCTATTTTGTACTTTTACTGTAACCATGCTCACACCTAAACTTATTAGTACCAGAGGGTTTCAATTGTGTTCCAAAGGGAGGTAATTAATAATCAGTGCACTATTTGTAAAGAAGCAAGACAGTATCCACTGCAGATGCCAGAATTATTTAGTTTGCTCTGACCAAATGTCAAAAGTAACAGAACACATTAGATCAAGGCTGGCATTCATGAGAAAGGGCCAGTTTACAATTGTCATATTTTGTCAACTTTTGAGAAGAGAACAACTGGAACATGTGTCAACTGGACAAATGTAAATATAAAAATTCATAATAAATGAAGATAAGTGGAAGTATCACATATGCTCGCAAGGCAAATGATGATGATTATAATGATAATGATATCATCTGTAATATTCTTCATGTAGATGACTGAGCACAAGTGGTACACTTCAGAGTCCACTGCACTTGCCATATCAAAACTCCAGGAAAGCATAAAAAGTACAGGCAAAGGACCCTTTTCTAGGTCTTTAGGCGTATAGGGCATATAGGGCTAGACCTATATTTTTATAGACCAATTGGCACAAGATGGGTGATGTGGTCAGTATCACGCTGGCCGCCTTTACTTCCTGGGACTGCACCCGGTACCCACTCAAGGCTGGGTCGACCTGGGAGCCAAAGTCATTTTTTTTAAAAAGTCCGGCTCCGCCACTGAGCGAACCTACAACCTTCCGACCCGCGGCGAGCATCTAGCCGCTCTGCCACTGTGACTCACAGGAAAGCCTGAACGGTGTCATAAACTGGGCCAATAAATGAGTCTCAAAGTAAACAAAAACAAAACTCTAGCAATATTCTTCTCGCTGTCTACAAACGAAGAAATGTTTAAACTAAAACTTAACAATGATGCTGTTTCCCCGCTCCAACACTCTAATTCTAAACCTTCTTGGAACAGTCAAGCTTGACAGGCAATAGTCGTCTGACATGGAAACATCACATACTACTAGGGAAACTAACAGAAAGACTAAGAGAAAACAAAACTGTGATAAAGACAGGCAATACTTGGGGAGCAGACAGTCGGATAGGGAAGCAGCTATAAACCGGTACTGTCAGATTAATACTGGAATATGCATCATCATCATCATCGGAATTCAACAGCCCATTCTTCTCAGAGAGAGACCAAGTGATCATTTTGTCAGTCTTTATGCCGCATTGTAACTATTTACTGCACATTCTACTTTACACCAAAATTGGATATACTTCATACCCACAAACACTTTTTTGAACAGAACTTTAATCAAACGAAAAAAAAAAACGGTGTCCTTACAATTCTAATGTAGCTGTTTACATTGACAACGCGTTGGGCGCCATTAAAAGTACACAAATTGAACCTACCTTTAAATATTCGTCAGATAAAAACACATCAACTTTATTGGGTTTTACACCTTTAAGTGGAACGGTAATCCATACTATTTTGTCTGTCTCTTCCCAGGTATAATCTGTGACTATTAACGGCATGACAGATGCATACGGTGGAATGCTAGATTCTAAATATTCTTTCGGCTTTTCTATTGCTTTGTTGCTATGTGTTTAAAAACTATGACCTTCTTTCTTTTCCGGTACAATTATTATTTTGTTTTTAATATCTAGCCTTCTTGGAATTTGAATTCTTCAGTTAAAATGTTGTTGTGCTTTTGCTGATGTTGTCGCTGTTGTTGTTGTTGTTGTTCTTTTTTTCTTGTTCTTGTTGAGACATAGAAAGAAAGAAAAAACAGAATAAAGTAGCCCAATTTTTTTTTCTCAAAAAATATTTACTTCGTTTTATTGTTTGATTCGGAGTTAGTTGCATTAGGGTAAGGGTTGGTGGTGGTGGATGGGGGGGGGGGGGGGGGGGGGTGGGTGTTTATGGCGGTTTAAGACCCCCCCCCCCCCCCCCTCCCTTTCCCTTTCCACCTACAAAATTCCTTTACAAAAAAAATTGGGGACGTGGTCTTGACCTGCCCCTTCTCTTTCCCACCGCCCCTTTCCTAGAAATTGAGAAAAATTCGAGTGTGGAAAATGGGGGGGGGGGGGGGACTAGCCTACACGAATTAGCATATGAAGTTGACTCAGGTGCAATGTCCGCAGACTACATACAGCTGCTTGACAGTGAATGTTTTACATACTCTTCTAAGTTTATAATATTTTTGACTTGTGTAACATCTGCAGCTATGCAGAAACTTTTATCAGCTAAGATGGAAACGAAACGTCGAGCTTGCAAACATCAATGATCACATAGGTTCATGCAGTTTACAGGTGTATTTCAATAATGAGATAAATGGTTTCTGCTGCGAGGGTTGTTCTGAAGTAAACATTGCTTCCAAAGCGCTGCCATCTCTGGTATTTTTTTTTTTTTTTTTTTTTTGTTGTTGTTGTAATAACTGTAGAAACATGCCAAATGACACATCGCTGCTGGATAAATCATTCAAGAAAAGAATGCTAGCTAAGATCACTCACTAAGTGTCAGCATATTTAAGTATAGTATACTGTAGGTGATAGGTTGAGTTGTTAGTTTTCATATACCCGCATAAGTGGATATTGGGTCACTTAAAGCATGTGTATATATTATTTAAATATTTGACGTGGATTATGTGGATACACATTGGATATTCACCAGCTAAAATGTAAGTAGTTTTTTTTTTTTTTTTTTTTTTTTTTTTTTTTTCTTTCTCTTCTCTCTCTCTCTCCATCGTTGTCTCTCTTTTTTTGTCATACTTTTTGTCATTTATTTCTTAGTAGGGTGACCATAATATCTTGGACTGAAAATGGGACATCCCACTTACTTTTTGAGGTGGACATGGAACGTCCTTAGCAAGTCAGCCGCCCCCCCCCCCCTCCCCCCTCAAAAGAAACCTCAAAAACCCACCCGAACAAAGAACTCTAGAATTGATTATTATTAATTTTAATTAAAGAATTATAAATGTTAGGAACATGAGATTGTATAAGCCTATAAACTTCTTCTTTGGTTCGCTTGAAACAGATCATCTTATATCTATAATTCTGTCTCTAGTATGAACTTCACTGTCTGTTGTAATACGGTCAGCGACCTGTAAAGTTTGGCTTTCACCAGTGTTTCTCTTTACCAAAATTTTTGCCTAGAAATGTTGAAATTCGAGCAGTCTTGGAGGACGTGATCTGTGGTCTCAGGTGCTAATCCACAGGTACAGATGGCTGATTCGTTAATCTTAAATTGTCTGTACATGGGGCAGAGAGGTCGATTGTGTCCAGTTCTAAGGTGTAAAATAATGACTTGCCCTGGTCTGTCCATCATATGGTTATAGTCTTTCGCCGGTTTTTGGTGCTTTCTAGTTGATTTAAATATTGTTTTCTTCTGTTGATAAGAGACATGTAGGTCATGGTATTCTTAATTTGCACCTTCTTAAGCTAGTATATCAGCTTTTTCATTTCTTGGTCGGCTAAGGAAAGTTTTAAGGGATGCGCTCAGAAACATAACGCAGCTACATTGTGAACTGAATTTTGACAACTCACGTTTTGATAAACAAAAAATACGGTTAAATAAGGGAGATTGAAATGTATAATCTAATTCACCGTCCTTTTTAGGATGAAATTTTTCGTTATTTGAAGCCCGACCCTGGATGTTGCCGGGTGCTGCAATATAGCCAGGATGGAGCCTACTTGCTGAACGAGGTTTCTGGGACCTCTCCACGGTCATCCTTATCCACATGGTGGCACATTGTGTCATCGGGTGGATATCGCTTGTGTGATGTCCTGGTGGGGTAGAAAGTCAGTCAATCGGTCAGTCAGTCAGTCAAATAAGGGAGATAAGCAGGTAGATTTAGTTATGGTAAAGGGTGAGTTGTGTCATGAGTTGTTTTTCCCTTCCTGTTACAGCCCTAAATGATTGACAATCAGATATGAAAAATCTGAGTCACGATGGCTGGTAACAGAGCGATTCACAGACAGCCCGTTCAATCTTCAAAGTAGTTTCAATTAGGACACCTGTCAAGGCTTTATCAGTCCTGTGTGGGTAAGGATAATATACTATATTCTTAAAATACGATTACAACAAAAGAGCTAACATAAAAATGTTTCAACAAAGAAGACACAGACAATAGATTGCACAATTTATTGCCTGTCATATTTCTCTGTACCTCGTCAGATGCATACTACAGTAACAATTACATAAATGAAGCAAATAAGTGAATCCTTTATAAATGAAGTACAGTTTCAACAACGATCAAACATGACTGCCTGTTTTTACCAGGGCAGCCGTGAAGACAGAGCCATTTCTTTCTGTATACAGAGTTCCGGGCGCAAATGTACAAATAAATGTTTCTTTTCCCCATCAATCAATCAGTCAGGCACAGTCTCCATACTGAAGGATGGCTGCAATGGATCTCAACACGCTTGTCTTGGTTGCACACTTTCTCAGATTTTTTGGCACCATTAATACTAGAGCTCTGCGCTGGCTGCTGAAAATGGTGACAGAGCGCTTATGGGAATGCCGCAAGTGCTGGGATGTCGGTTTTTAAATTAACGCAACTCAGCTCAGACCGATATTCTTCCCTTTCTTGATGTTTTCCTTCCACTTGTATCGTTGTCTACCTCTTGCTTTCTTGCCCTCGATCTTTCCATCCAGTATGATTTTGAAAAACGCCCTTTGTTTCTTAATTTGATCAAAGTATTTCAGTTGTCCTCCTCCCCCCACCCCCAGTAATTCTCTTTTTATTCGTAGTCTTTCCAGTACCTCTGTACTGCACAGTGTTTATTTCCATGAAATACGATCTATTCTTCTGTAATCTTTGTTCCCAGAGACTCAGTTCGATCTTTCATAGTTTCAATATGATATCTGAAAAAGAAAAGAAAAAAGAAATATTTATCTACTGCATTTCAGTCTATCTATTCATTTAAATGTCACGTTATTTTAGTTTTAAAAACAACCAAAGTGCATCTTAAGAAATTCATCTCCGTTTGTGGGAGTTAGATATAGCATATCCTATTTGTTTCTGAATAATAGGTTCTGACGAATGACCGACAATCCATTGAAGTTACATAAAATGCTGACAATACCTTATATCATAAATGTAATAGAAACGCCTGACAATACTTTGCATTATTAAAACAAATATTAAGATTTTCAAAAAGCATGGCTAACCGGACACGTTTCTAGAGAATCACAATAAAAAGTGATTCTCAAGCAGAGTGGAATGGGGTAATAAAACATAAAAACGCCAAAAGACATAAAAACGAAAGTAAAAAATGCTCATCACCGTTATATAATGTGTAATCTACAAAACGTTGCTTTCATTGTGTGTGTGTTGTCCATCAAGATGATGATGACCACTCTTTTTCATCAAGTATGAGTACGAAGATGACTGATGAGGCCGATGCGGGCCCGAAAAGTTCGTGGACAGTGAGGACAGGGAATGAGTGTTGTGCCAGGGAGGGGATCTTCTGCAGTCGCCTTTCTGTCCATCCTTTTCCTAATCAGCCCTGCTGTTCTGTTTACTTCACATGTAGCCGCATCCTTGTGTAGAGTTGCACGCCATGCATTTCGGTCTTGAGAGGCAGCCTCCCAGTTGGTGTCATTTATCCCAAATGCTTTGAGTGAAGACTTCAAGGTGTCCTTAAAGCGTTTATTTTGCCCGTATTGGGAACGTTTCCCATTTTGCAGCTCACCATAGAAGATATTTTTTTTTGGGGGGGGGGAAGGGGGGGGGGAGCTTGTGCCACATGACAAGCCCAACTAATTGGATACTGCATCAGCAGAGTATGGATGCTGGGCATGGCTGCTTTCTCAAGGACTATGATATCAGGTACTTTGTCTTGCTATCTGATCTGCATTAGTTTTCTAAGGCAGACTGTGTGAAAGTGGTCACCGCGCAAGTCACTCTTTCATCACCATCTCATATATGATTTCATTACGGCACGTCGGAAATACATTCGACCATTGCCGATTTTAGCGCCTATTGTACTTTCTTGTCCAGCTTGTCCTTGAACTTTTGTGTCCCTTCGGTTGACCTCTGATTCTTTTTCCAGGAACGCTATTCTCCATTATAATTCTTTACAAACCACTATGGCCAGTGTGTTTTGCTTTCTGAAAAACTATCCTGGCTAAGGCCTCATTCCCCTTCGATACCCAGATCAGTAAGAATTAAAAAGAAGCTAATCCCAGTCACGCCATTCAACCATAAAAGACTTTTATGTTGGGACATTGTGTGATTGAAAAGAATTCAGTTTCAATACGCAGCTCAGATTATATAAGCACAGCATTTTAAAAATATTGTTATACAACAGGGAACATTGGGAAATAACAGCGTGAATTACACATAAACTGGAAACTTTTCAAAGTAAATAATGATTATCCTGCGAATATTTTGGCCAAAGAAAATCACAAAGGAAAAATTGAGGTGGAAAAACATTTTCATTATAGGCACATATTATTAAAGGAAGTAGGTGGAGATGGCTTAGGTGTGTTTGCGGAATGCCTTGTGACACTTTAACAAGGACAGCTTTCTGATGCACGATAGTTCGGTGGGGGAAGGGGGGGGGAGAGAGTTTTAGAGTTATCAGGAAGTTCAGACCTCAGGGTATGTCCTTTCTCATTGTGTTTTAGAGTTATCATGAAGTTCAGACCTCAGAGTATGTCTTCTCATTGGTGTTTTAGAGTTCATTAAAAGGTTTAGGCCTCAGGGTATGTCTTTTCTCATTGGTGTTTGAGAGATTTCAGGAAGTTCAGGCTTTTCCCGCCATACAGCTGCGTAGGGATGTGGGTAGAAAATCAGGAAAACTTCATAGAATGACTGTACATAGGGAAGTCGTGTCAGTATACGGATATAACTTTGATTATGTAGATATAGTAACATTTAAACAAAGAATGAACTGGTTTGGCCATCTAATGAGAATGAAACCAAAGATGCCAGCAGCAAGTGCAAAGAGCCTAAAATCAAAATATCAAGAGGCGAGGAAGACCGAGAAGAATATGGATTGATCGAGTCACTGAGACCTTGAGACTGCATAACATCAGAGCATATCAACGGCTGAGATCGCCCTGGCTCGCCTGCCGATAGTCTGATGAACTGCGATACTAGGGGCTTAAGCAGATATTGACAAAAAAGAAAAAGAAGAAGAAAGTTCAGGCCTCAAGGTGTTTTAGAGTTTATGAATCAATTTGCCTTATTAATATGTTTCTTCATTTTAAGTATCATCGTTTAATAGGGTCCCAATGCTAAGATCAAAATCTTGATCTGTTGTTCAAAATCATGGCAAAGGGGTGGTAACCCATAAGTGCTCCGTTCTTCTTCAAACTCAAGTCTAAGTCCTAGCAAGCTCAGCACAGTGCACCAGCTCTGTAGCACCGACGAGGATCCTGAAATACTTTGGGTAGATTTGGAACTAAAATTTTGTCTGAGCAGCGCCCTTAGGCTACTCTTTTCGATTTTCAACTGCCAAGGGATATTTTACCAACAATATACATGGGGGTCCAATCTTGCTACTCAGAGACCAGAGGGTATTGTTAGAAGTCCAAGCCCACTTCAAAAAATCCCAGCCCCTACCGGGGAGTGAACCCGGAATCTCTCACACTCATGGCGGATACCATGCCTCGAGACCACGCAGCCCCCCCCCCCCCCACCTCCCAGCCCCTATACAGAAAGCTCTTAAACTAATATTGCTTCTAAATATATAGATAATATAAACATATTGTCGTTTAATTTGTATGAAAGAAAAAATAAAGAATGCATCTGCCAAATCGCATTTACTACATAATACTCTAAAATGCTCCAAGTTAAAACTTATTACATTTTGTTTTTCTTGATTTTACAGATGCAAAATAATTAATTATCACATCAAATTATATGCTGCGTAACAGTTAATATTCTATAAAAAATCATGTTCCAAGCCACTCGTTTTTGTGCAATTAACATTTCTTAGCCAACATGATTGGCACAAAAAACGCAGACCCTAAATATAAACTATACTGCTCGCATTAGGTTGAAGTGATCGATTTTGTTTTGTTTTGTTTTTCATAAATGGATGGATTGGGAATTTGTACCCAAATTTTTTTTTAATTTTAATTAAAATGTATTAAAAGAAAACTTGCATTTGTAAAAAAGATTTTTTTTTTTTTTGTAATGAGACCTACAGATGTTGATACCCTATGCTGTAGCTTATTTAGCTTGTAACTGAATACAGTATTGCAATGAAATCGACAAGTTTATAAACGCGTATGCTTGAGTTATCGTACATCTGGTAATTTTTTTTTTTTTTTCTTTTTTTTTTTTTTTTTCAGATTTTTTTATAAGCTTCATTAGGTTGTTTTATTTGTTTGTCTGGTACCATTTTTATGCTTTTTCTGACAAGCTATCATTCTGATATTATGCATACTCACGTTTTATAGATGATAATTCTATGGGTGAAAAAGTATTATTCTAAAAATAAAAGTAATAATGATTTTATTAAAACTTTCAACTTATAATGTTTGATAATGTCAGTAAATAAAACATAGTTCTTCAAGGGAAATGATTATGTTACCAAGGGAGATAATATAATAATTCAACATTAAAACATTGCCATCCAGGAAGGTATTAAAAAAAAAAGCTGGCTTTCCCATATTTTAAAATATTATTTTTTAGGGGTAGAATCCTATTACATTTTTAAAAATTGCACCTGCAGGCTTTTTTATGTCTTGGTAACATCAAAGGTAAATTGTGCTGAGAAATAATGCAAAGTGATACACAAAAGATTAGAAATCATGACATCGTTCCTTAATTCAATTTATGGCCTAACAGCTCATAATTACATTGCTTGAAGTCCTTACGTCCTACTGCTTTTCGTCCTTCTTAGGACGTTATTTTTTGTTATTTGAAGCCCCACTCTGGCTTTTGCCAGGGGCCGCAATATAGGCAGGTCATCATTATGGCCAAATGTCTGAACGCGGTTTCTGGGACCTCTCCACGGTGATCCTCATCCGCATGGTGGCACTTTGTGTCATCGGGTGTTTATCGCTTGTGTGATGTCCTGGTGGGGTAAAAAATCCAATCCAATCCTTACGTCCTTTTCAGGACGTAATTTGTTGTTATTTTTTTTTCGCCGGGTCAATCCCCCCTCCTCACGGAGAAACCGCCTGGCTCTGAGTATTGTTAGGCTCATGCCGTGAATAGTGACTCCCATGAGTTTGGGACCGATCCCGGCGCTTCTGGTCAGACCAAGTGCAACAGAGCTACACTTTGATCTTAGCCAAAAGGCCGGGGGAAAAAAAAAGGAAAATTTTTTTTTGTTATTTGAAGCCCCACTTTGGCTTTTGCTAGGGGCCGCAATATAGGCAGGCCATAAAAATGGCCAAATGTCTGAACGCGGTTTCTGGGACCTCTCCACCGTGATCCTCATCCACATGGTGGCACGTTGTGTCATCGGGTGTTTATCGCTTGTGTGATGTCCTAGTGAGGTAGAAAGTCACTCACTCACTCACGGCTCATAACACAATGACGAACGTTTCGTTTACGTCCTTCTTAGGACGTAATTTTTTGTTATTTGAAGCCCCACTCTGGCTTTTGCCAGGGGCCGCAATATAGGCAGGCCATCAATATGGCCAATTGTCTGAACGCGGTTTCTGGGACCTCTCCACGGTGATCCTCATCCGCATGATGGCACTTTGTGTCATCGGGTGTTTATCGCTTGTGTGATGTCCTGGTGGGGTAGAATGTCAGTCAGTTAGTCTAACGGCTCATATCTCCACCAGCAATGAGTGTTTCGTCATTTTGAGGACGAAATTACTTGTTAATTGAAGCCCCACCCTGGCTTTTGCCAGGGGCCGCAATATAGACAGGCCATAAATATGGCCGATTGTCTGAACGCGGTTTCAGGGACCTCTTCCCGGCGATTCTCATCCATATGGTGGCACCTTGTGTTAATCGCTTGTTTGATGTCCTAGTGGGGTAGAAAGTCAGTCAGTCAGCCTAACGGCTTTGCGTTTCAACTCCAACCCTGGCTTTTGCCAGCAGCCGCATTATAGCCTCCACAGAAGCTAAATATTGTCACCGTGACATCCTTTTAACAATAAATTTAAAACATAAAATTCTCATTTCAACACAAGAGGTTTCTCTCGCGAATCCTAAAAATAACGCGCATGGCTTATTTTGAACCTTTGCTCCATCTGGGGATTTTCGGGGCAGTGCAGTTAATGTCACTGCTAAGTATGCAAGAATATGGAGTAAAGAATATGGAGATTGACACAACTAGGCTGAAGAGGAACACAGACCATGAGAAATCATGTTAGCCAGCAAAGAACTAGTACTATTACGTACAGGAGGTTGATGTATATTCGGAGGGGGAGCTTAAAAAACTGGATATATCTGGAGTGTGATAAAGATAAAGAAATTGTCACTGTAAATGTGCTTAACAATTATATATCTAAGTATTTAAATTTAAAAACAAAACATTTTGTTAACATTTCTTTTTTAACAAACAATATCGCCATGCAACAAGCTGACAGGTGCCACTACGGAAACCGATAATTAGCCGTGCATGCTTACATCTAACAACATCAAGCAGAGAAAGACAATGGATATGATAGAATACCTTGGACAGCCAAAAAGAGCAACCAATAGATTTTGAAAGAGGCAGGAGCCCGAAGACAACTTATCACAGACGTCAGAAGGAGACAGTCATCATTTTTCGGCCATGTTATGAGAAGAGGGAAAATAGAACATGTTGTGACCACTGGAAAGATCTGTGGAAGGAGGGATAGAGGAAGACAACGAGAGAAGATGCTTGACAGTCTTGTTGCATGGCATGGAGGTGTGTCGGCACCCGAACTGATACATGCTGCAGGAGATCGCAGATTATGGAGAGGCATGATCACCCACGCCAGTCGGCAAGGCACCTGATGATGATGATGATAGAATAGATAAAACCAGTTCTAACCTTAGATATAAAAAAGACTTTAACTCATAGCTGAATGTCAAAAGATCAGTGTGACTATTGTTACTACAGTGTTCATTTACTGTATAAATCTTAAAGAAATGTTCCTCAAAGAATTGTGTGTTAAACAAAATCGAGCCATTTTCAAACAAAGCCAGACATGACAAATCAAGTATCATAAGTTTGAGGCTGTTAATTTTATTATTCGAAGAATAGTTGTTTATTATATTACAAACTGTATTAGTTTATCTTATGTGGGGGATATACATACAGACTGGACCACAAAAATGTTTTGTATTTTGTACGGAGAAATGTTCAAGTAATAAAACATGCCACACACACACAAAAATATGTACTAATGGCTGAACGTGGTTTCTGGGACCTCACTCCACGGTGATCCTCATCCACATGGTGGCACTTTGTGTCATCAGGTGTTAATCGCTTGTGTGATGTCCTAGTTGGGTAAAAAATCTACTACCAAACGACTGAGCGGTCTCCTTGCATATTGTCATTAATAGTCATCCACCTGTGGGATGCAACGTTTCGAAATTTTGAAGCCCCACCCTGGCTTTTGTCAAGGGCCGCAATATAGCCCGGCTATATATATAGCTAATGGCTGAATGTGGTTTTCGGGACCTCTCCACGGGTGATCGTCATCCGCATGGTGGCACCTTGCGTCCTCAGGTGTTTATCGCTTGTGTGATGTAGTGGTGGGATCATCATCATCATCATCATCATCAGTACTCGTTATGCATAGTGGCACATGAGGCTGCAGAGAGGACTTTCCATACTGTCCTGTCCTGTGCAATCTTCAGTGCAGTTTTCCATGTCAAAGATGCCACACTCAGGTAACTTTCCATCGTTCGTCTCCATGTTGTTTTTGGGTGCCACTATTTTCTCTTTCCCTCTGGTATCCATGTGAGAGCTGTTTTGGCAGGTATATCAGGATTCATTCTCATAACGTGGCCAAGCTATTTCCGTCTTCTCTTGGTTATCATATTGTCTAGAGTTTCTTGGTTTGTGACTTAGGGGTGGGCTCTAACCTACTAAATCTGGTAATAATCACACTTAGTAAAGTTAAGTACAAATTAGTACCAGCAGTGTTTTCCAGTTCTTTGCAACTCGGGATCATGTTAATGATTTGACACTGATGTTAGCAAAAAACTTGTCAAGGAATCTATTAAAATACTGACAGACATTAAATGGTCACACTTTCGCTCAGAAACTATGCGCTGGCTGCTGAAGATGGGGGCGGAGGGCGTATGGGAATGCCCTAAGTTCTGTGATGTCAGTTCTTGACTCAACTTTTGCTGAGATCACATTAAAGCAAGAACCTACCATCTGTTCGCACAGACTTTGACCTCGCTGGTTCATACATTACTGAGCCAAACTCAATACATTTCATGGTAGATACAGTCGTGGTATAGAAACACGCTTCCCATAATTTTAGCTCCGGCTATATCAGTACCGTCGGCGATGTGGCATAAGCGTTACGAACGCGCTTTGTAATGTCGGGGTGCCGGGTTCGATCACAGCTGCGGGCCTTGCGCCTTGCATTGGTTTCGACAGTGGTATCAAGAAGTCGACCGTCCAGAAAGCAATGGCAAACTACTGGACGTAAACTTGCCTATGAAAAACACAACAGCCAAAAAATGCTGGTGTTTGGTTCTGCAACGTCCTGTAAAGGATACGCAACTAACTTATATCAGTAACCAAAATGCAAAGGAGCACTGAAAATTATTTTGTTATCTTTTTAGGACAAATACTCTTTACAGACGGTGAAGCATATGGTGCTCTTAGCAGAGTAAAATTCTTTCAAAGATTGATAATTGAGGATTTTCACAGCAGAAAGCTGACCGAGACAAATCCGCGTACACAATGATGCTCTACGACTATCTACAAACGTTAATACTGACATCTTGAAAGATCTGAACATCAAGGGAGATTTGCTAATAAACAGCATCCTGTCTCGGAAGCTGAAATATTTTGGTCATATCAAGCACCACGACGGATTGAAAAAATTAATGCAGAAGGCATGGTACCAAGAAGGAGGGGAAGGGACCGATCGACTCGAAGATCGGCACAGGATATAAGTGACTCCTTGAGTATGAAAGTACATGAGGCGGGAGAGCTGGCTAGACACCGAGTTTCTTTCAGTCAGACTGTGATGAGAGCGACGTTCTGCAAAGGACCTGCTACATGATGATGATGATGATCTACAACGTTATAACTTGTCCATTAAATGAGTGGGAAACTGATACATATATATGCATAACAACTAACTCAAATTTCGAATGGTAGTGACTTATATTTGTTACAAGCAGAGTCCCGTATCATATGTATAATCATATATATAGTTAATTAGGCGGCCCGCGCTTTCATTAGTCTTGTTTGAAATTGTAGAAGACTTTTTGTATGATAATTAGTTACTCTCGTTTGTCCACTATGCTACCGTGTTTACGCACGTATAGACCACAGCATTTTAACCAGAATCGTTGTTGAAAAATAAGGATGCGGCTTTTATTTGAGATATTCGGCCGACGTGTCACTTGTACGCCAGTAACTAATAAACAAAACACCATTTTGAAATGTACATTACGAAAACAGTACTGTCATTGACGCTATTGTTGTCTGCCGCCGAATAACTGGGTCATTTCGTGCCACAAAAAGTTTTGCCCGGCCCTAACTGGCTTTAAATTCACTTGGAGGAACTCCAGTGATAGCTAATAATTGACGCGCTTCAAACTGCAACATTTGAACCGACATAGAAACCCCATCTGTCAGTATTTTCTTAATTTACAACAGCAGATTTTTCTTCCGGGTATTTCACCTTCTTGACGCGAAAAGATTGTTGACTGAAATATTTTTTTTTTTCGTTGGAGCTTTCCCAATATCTCCCCCCCCCCCCCCCCCCCACCCCAAACCCCCCCCCCCCCCTCCCACAAAAAAAAAAAAAACCCCAGGATGACGTCGCAAGACAAACCATTATTTTCGAGTGTGGTAAGAGCGGGTTTCCCGGGTTTCTGGCGCTCTTAACTGCCCATAAACATCGAGAGCTGGGCCCAACCCCAACCTATCTACATCCTACGAGAGAGTGCAGCCTAGGTCCGACGACTGTGTGCAGCCTATCTACCACCCCCTAAAATATTCGACTATCTGTTTGGGGGCAGATATCGGGATATAACTGAATCTTTTGTTTCAGTCTATCTTCACATATTTTGTCATTCACTTCGCACTTCCTTCCAGCTGCTCCGTTTCGATTTTCCTGCGCTTGACGGACAACTTGCAACTTAAATTTACAACTGTAACTTGCTTTTGCATAAACCACTTCTTACTGTTTACATGTACTACTGTTTCCATTTTTTGTCTCTCGACGAAATGTTAAGAAAATTAAATTTGTTTTTTCCCTAAAATTATCCTCTTAGAAACTGGGTGCAGCCTATACACGCATTAAATATAGCATGTGATAAACTATATTTACAACAATTATATTGATGAAAAACATTTCTGTTTAAATTATTATCTACTTAAACAGTGCTTTGACCGACTGTAGCCCCTTGACAATTGTAATGAAACTGAGTTGGTTTACCAAATAATTTCTTCGTGTCAGCGCCCCTGGCCAACCTTATTTCGTAGTTCATTTCTGGTAAAACGTTTAGGCTAGATCGAATCCACTGAAAGAAAAACAAATGCATGCATGGAACGAAAATCGAGTATAGGACCACAGGGACAGCAGGGTACAAACTAGTCGAGACACAGAGAGCGTTGACGATCTATTGCACTCAAACTTAATTGAGGAGACGAGACTTTCTCTCTAGGACAAGCTGTAGTTATCATCCGTCTTTCCGAAGTCTCACCGGAAATAATAGTAATGGTGAAGGTCTGTAAATACACGCTGTCTTATTTTTTTACTCTGGATACCAAGTTATTGTGTGAGCTGCCTTGGTGTAGCATATCCAAAGGTTGCAGGCTCAAATCTGAACAGAGATGGATTTTTTTTTTAAAGAAAGGTCGACCCAGCCTTGAATACTTCTGTCAGCCGCGGCGTTGCTTGCATGAAGACGGGCCTACTACATTCTTCTTTTCTTTCTTCTTGTTTTTCGTGTTCTTTTTCTTCTTCATCTTCTTCTTCTTCTCCTCCTCTTCGTCCTTCTCTAGTCCTGGTCTGCCTTTTAACCTCAGGTTTTTAAGAAGCGTCGGGCGTGACCATTGGTGTAAGCAACGTAAATAAGACAAAATACAATGCATGTGAGTGAAAACTAAAGGATCCCTTCCATGCTTTTATGCATGTTCGTCATATCGAACTAGACATATAATACAGACCAACCCGCACTCAATAGATTATATTAGTTATTTAGTTTGCTAGTTAGCTAGTTAGTTAGCTAGCCAGTAAGCTAGTTAGTTAGCTAGTTAGTTAGTTTGTTAGTAAGCTAGTTAGTTAGTTAGTTAGTTAGTTAGTTAGTTAGTTAGTTAGTTAGTTAGTTAGTTAGTTAGTTAGTTAGTTAGTTAGTTAGTTAGTTAGTTAGTTAGTTAGTTAGTTAGTTAGTTAGTTAGTTAGTAAGTTAGTTAGTTAGTTAGTTGGCTAGTTGGCTAGTTGGCTAGCTAGCTAGGTGGCTAGTTAGCTAGTTGGCTGGCTAGCTAGTTAGCTAGTTAGCTGGTTAGTTGGTAATATCCTCGGACTGACCCATCCATGATATTCCTATTTTTAACCTGCTGCCCTGTTTCTGATTAATTTCTTAATGCTTCTTGTATTTCTGCGTTGACTTTCAGGCTGGCTCTTCCTCGGCAAATCTGTATTTTCTCCTCGATGGTTGGAAAATCGAGAAGGTAACCCATCGCCCTACAAGCTGAACTTCTTATACACCCAAGTATAATAAGCATAGTCTCGTTCTGTGTCCTTTCCATACTGTTCAACTGATTATGGCTGAGAATCAGGATAGTCATCACATACTCAGAAACAGAAACGACACGACAATGATATAAAAGACACCATAAATGACGTTGCTCACAGTTTGCTACAGCCATCACTCTCATCGCAGCTAAGCCAGGGTTTTATTATCGCCTGGTCTAAGTGCTCAGTAGAAGCCAAACTACGATCAGATAGTATCCCCTGGTATTTCATTGACTGTGTTCTTTCCGCATTCTCTGAGCATAGACTTACGTTTGGCTTTGGGATGTTGACAATGCGGTCATTCAAAGGGAATCATGTCACTGCTGCCTTTGTTGGATTGGCCAATTCATTAGCCTCACCACACCAATTGTTGTGGCTGAGTAAAAAATTTTCTCCAGAAACCTGCTCTCTATCTTTACCCTGACGATTCACTAACACATCGTCAGCAACCACAGTGTCTTCCCCTGTCCTGCGATCTTCTCGCCTCTGATTCTCATTGTATAAACATTGAACAACAACACGGGGGAGAACAGTGATCCCTGTCACGTACAGGATGCATTTGGTGTAGGTTCAAAAGACCAACCGCTACCTCTAAAAAACTACTTTCTGTTGAAAGAGGGCTGCAGAGATCCAACTAAGATTATGTGCTCAACGTCACGCCGGCGCCTTTACTTTCGAGGACTTTACCTGTACCCATTTAAGGCTGGATCGACTTGGAAACTAGGCCATTTTTGACAAACGTCCGGTTCTATCAGGCTCTAATCCCATGAACGGTGTATTTACGGTCTTGGGTATTCTACCCATTCATTGCTTGCGTGGTCAACCTCTAGTTCTACTTCAGTCCTGTCTACGGCACAGGACAGTCTGAGCTGTAGTATCTTACGTTAGTCTTGACAATGATCCGAATTATTTGATTTGTTGTCTCTTGAGGTAGTTTAGTACTGGTTCCGTTCCCAGGTTACTTCCTGATGTTGTCACACTGATGCTGTCTCCCCTGCTTGTCTTTAGGATTCGTCCTTGTCATTCTCCTTTCTGTTGTGCTGATTTTGTATTCACTTTTTGTTGCTGATGTCGAGTTTGGCACTAGTAACACAATTTAGGTTTCTAAAAAAAAATACTGTAATGAACAGTGCTCTTTTAGTGTGAAGTGTTACATGTTTGTTCTACAATATTAGTAGTGTATCTGTCCAAATGCTTGTTTTGCGCTATTACGTTTATATCTACTTTATTCAAATGGTAATAATTTATTGAGTTCTTTTTTTTTTCTATACTGTTTTACAAGAGGAGTTAGCCAACCACAGATTCAACACTAACTGCAGCAGCCTCTTACCTAATACCTGATTATGTGCAGTGATGCTACTGTTTGTTTCTCATAGTAGTCCTGGTAAACACATAAGTGATCTATATTAATGTTGTTCTCAATTTGCAGTATAGTTTTACGCTTAGTATGACCAGAAGTCCCGTTTTCACCGGACCGTCCCGTTTTTTAAGTCTGTCCCGGTCGTCCTGTTCGTATGTCAGTTGTTCCTTATTTATGCACATTTAGGAGTAAGTTCGAAAAAAAGAAGATACACTTATAGTTATATCGACAGACTTAATTGTATTTAATTATTTTAGATACTTTTAACGTCTGAAACAAATTAAGGGGTTTTAATACTATTCTCAAGTGTGTAATTACCTGTTGCTGATTTTTTACCCCAGTGACCTAGAAAAAAAGAGCATGAGTAAATTGACCTGCTTATGATGTCCCGTTTTGAATTCAAAATATTTGTAGGATGTCTCGTTTTCAGCTCCAGCAATCATTGTTACCCTATCCACACGTTTCTTCATTTTCTTGATCGGTGTTCTTTTCAACGTGTACGTCATATCAGGAGCGCCTAGCCATGTGACGTAGCCCACTGAACCACCGCCCCTTCCCCATGCCCACAAATATTTTCACTTTGAGGAGCTGATACTTTCCAACCCCACCCCGATGTTGTTGTGTTTTTTCCCCCAACACCCGTTACCTATATATTGTATTCACATATTGCCTGCTTTGTATAATTTGAAAAAGAATTCTCTTGGTTATTTACGCTTATCGGGTCTGTAATTCTCCTGTGTGTACGATAATACCAAACAGAACTATTTAAGTCTGCAGTAATGTGTTCTTCTAGACGCCACTAATTTGAGCGCCGGAGGGTTTTCCTGTGTCGCACTGCCTGATCAGTTTTTAATTTCCCCTGGGAATTCCAATAATTAATGTCCATTTGATAAGGATGTTTCAGTTTTTGAAACCTTGTATTCTCGTCAGTAGGTGGGTTTCTGGCCTGCTTAAAAGTAACCTTGAGTGAGCACAATATCAGCAACTTTTCGAGGACAATTCAGGCTGAAAAATCAAAGAAATCTTAGCATAGTTTTTTTTTTTTTTATGGACTGTAGCCTGTGAGAAGGGGAGGTATGCGTAGCGAAGTGGTCAAACGGTTTGTCTTCGGTTCTGAAGGTCGTGGGTTCGTTTCATGGCCCTGCGGTTCAGTTCTAGAGTGCAATTTTGTACATAGACCCGGAGGTTTGTTGCCGGAGCTACAGAGTTCGTGCTCTGTGCGACGCTCTCAGCAGGCAGCACGCTGTATTGCGGAGAGAGACTTTGCCTCTGAGAAATCATATCTCATCCGGTGTAGCACACCGAAAGGACAAATCCAAGATACACTGTTTTCTTCTTCTTTTTCTTCTTCTTCTTCTTCTTCTTCTTCTTCTTCTTCTTCTTCTTCTTCTTCTTCTTCTTCTCCTGCTGCTTTTCCATCGTTCCCAGTGAGGTGACCGTGTTGTGCCTGTTTACAGCAAAGCTGTGATATTTGCGTCTTTCGGAAGACACATCTGACTTTATCGAGTATTTGCTGACCGGGTTGAATTCTCGGGGATACACGTTCAACCTTTCAGAAGTCGTCGTTGGTGCGCCCGTTACGGCTACCCCAGTCTCGTGTAGGCTGCAGTTTGTACTGACCACCTATTCTCTCTTGAGTCGCCTTGGTATAGCCGTTTGACTCTAGCCTACGGATCGGAAGGTCGTGGGTTCGGGTCCTGATGGGACCGGACTTTTTTTTTTTTTAAATGACCGTGGCTTCCACGTCGACCCAGCCTTAAAATGGTACCAAGTGGAGTCGTGGGAAGTAAAGGCAGCTGGCGTGATGCTGACCATATCATCCGCCATTTGTGAATAGTTTTCCTATCTTCGCTATGAGCACCACATGTTTTCTTACGCCACCATCTGCAAAGAAATCACAACAGGTAACTACGATGCTGATAGACAATCTGCATGTACATTTTGCATTCACATTGTGTTTTTTTTTTTTTTTTTTTTTTTTGCATCTTATACTCGATCCAACGAGCCGGCAGCTTATCTTTAGGAATAGAAGCAAATATATTGTCTTTTCATAATTCCTCACGCCAATGCAGTGATGAAATTTGCATACCGCTAGAAGAGTTCAGGAACATTCTGGTGGTATTGGGTGAGATGTTTGCAAAACGGGTTGAAGGGAAATTATCGCCAGGAGCTGTTTCACCCGCCCCCCCCCCCCACCCTCCCCCATAACTCCCAGACTGGGTAGGGTGGTAGGGAGCCTGATCACCTCAACACCTCCCACACACAGTTCTCTTTTTTTTAAGTATTTCAGTATTTCCTTTTGTATTTCATAAAATTTCAAGCCAGTTATTTTTGTTTGCCACTTAACACATAATAATAATGATAATAATAACCAAACTACATATCATTATTATTATTATTATTATTGCGCGAAGTCCCTTGAGGTCCCCCATTATTATCTAGGGGTCTGGGGTTATCAAGGAGTTTAGACTTGTTTAACTGCACAATAATGAAAATAATAATAAATGCTGCCATTAGTATTATTATTGCTTAAACCTCTCCTTTGCCCCTATAAAATTAAATGTTATCTTTGTGGCAGCACACCTGAACTTTTTCTGGGAACGGAGTTTAAGTGGCATAAGCCTTGTTTAAGTGGATATTCGTAATAATTACAATGTTCCGAATAGTGAAGTGGTTGAATAATTACTTGAAGACATAACTCCATTGCACTTTGCGGGCTGAGGAATTGCTTGAGCTCCTGTGCTCCTGATTCCATTTCGTTGTGTTGCCTGCTTAATTCAGATAGTATCTCTCGGACAGTCAATTCTTTTAGTGTAACCAACTTTTTTTTTTTTTTTAACCTTGGCTTTGTTTTATCGTTTTGTTTGCCTAAAATCCTAAAACAATGTCTCACATTCTGTTTTGTGCTTCCATCACCTTACAGTTTAACCTAAACTCTGGATAAGTCTATTTTCCGATCTCTCCCATCCCCCTCCCCCACCTCTTTTTCCAGGCTTTAATAATCAAATCGCACTCTGCGTGATGTGGGTCCTCCTTTGGGAAACTTTTCATAATAACACCATTTAACACTTCTCTGTATCGTGTTTTCCCCTCTCAGTTTAGCAGTCATGCTACAACCAGTATAGTTATGTTTTCCCCTCTCAGTATAGCAGTCATGCTACAACCAGTATAGTTATGTTTTCCCCTCTCAGTTTAGCAGTCATGCTACAACCAGTATAGTTATGTTTTCCGTCGTTAACACCAAAAGGAACGTCGAGGCAGCATAAAAGCAGGGTTAATTATTGCACTGTCCCCACACGAAACAGTTCAAGGAGCTTTCAGTTTGTGTATTACGCTCGATATTCATGACCTGTCTTTAGTGATCAAGTATTTCCACATTTGCATCATTGTTTCTTACGTTATAGATCATTCAAAAAGATTCCGCGTTGAGCACCCGGGGCTCATTGTCGGGGAGAGGGAGTCGTGGGGCTGAAGGAGGAGGGGATCCACTGCCTCTCTAACAAGCACTTCGTACAAGACGACTAATTCGTTTCCTTTGAAGTCGGGGTGCATCTGCCTGAAAGGCGAGGGACCAACAGTCTGGAAAGGAAAATAAGCCAGATCTGTAATACGGATGTGCACGCAAAACTCAAGTTCTGGAACAAATGCAAAATCCATAAATGGGCGGGCATCCAGATCTTTCCGTTTGCGAAAGCTAAGGAGAAAAAGATTCAAAGAGATGGTGAGCCATCAGACATGTGTAAGGAGACTAAGGGGCCATTTTTAACCAAATAGTTTTCTCTTTTTAAGGATATGCAAGTATAGTTGACTACAGTAAAGGACCTTTCTCCACGCCCAAGTCCAAGTCCAAGTCCTTTTGAGAAAATAAAAAAGAAAAGCTCGACCACGTTCAGACTGCTGCTAGCTAGCCTAGGCTGCTAACAGTCTCCGCCTATATTTGAGATCTGGGTTATTTGCGTCACTTTCGTGACTGAATACTAGTGTTTGTGCCATTTCTGGGCTTGATGCTTCCATCCGAATCAAACCGCTCGTTCTGTTGTCACTGGTGCATGTCTTCCTTCTTCTTTCTTGGTGTTTCCTGTTTGTTCTGTCTCCCTTTGATCTGGTTAGGCGTTCTCCACTCCCTTAGGCGTATAGTTCATATAGGGCTAGACCTATATTTTTTTTAGACCAATCGGCACAAGGTGGGTGATGTGGTCAGCATCACGCCGGTCGCCTCTACTTCTCGGGACTGCACCCGGTACCCACTCAAAGCTGGGTCGACATGAAGGCCAAGGTGATTTTTAAAAAGAAATCTAGCTCCTCCAGGGAGCGAACCCACGACCTTCCGATTCGAGGGGAGCGTCTAGCCGCTCCGCCACGGGGACTTCCGATGCAAGTATGTTTAATGTTTATTTCAAATATACTATTATATTCAATTCATGCGCAATTCCTCTTTATCTTCATTACGCCTCTTTATCGTTATGATTATTATTAATACTACTCCTACTCCTACTCCTACTCCTACTACTACTACTACTACTACTACTACTACTACTACTACTACTACTACTACTACTACTACTACTACTTCTACTACTACTTCTACTACTACTCCTACTACTTATCACTGGAACAATTGTTACTTAGGGGTGGCCAACACCATTCAACCCCCCCCCCCTCCTCCTCCTCCCCACCCCCAGTATTTCTTGTGTCGGTAACAGTAATATCTAACAAAACTACATCAACCTATTAGCTGGGAAGTTAAGGCATCCGGCGATATGTTCACTACATATACGACTGGTCTGAAATATATTAATGTAACGCCATACGCCAGATACGCCACTGGCATAGAAATAGTCATTTACGTTTAATAATGGAAACTTACGCTGTCGCGGTTTTCCTAGGCCTATTTTGCGTTCAGTAGCTTGTCACGGTCTGCTCTTGATATTACTGTGGACACCAACGCAAGACGGTCTGCTGTCAAATCGCCTGCAGCTGAGATCAAGCCCAAAACAGTGGCATTATTAAGCGCGCTCGTAACGCCCAAGCCACAGAAGCTGACTTATATGAAGTACATAAACAAATATTTCAAACATAGAACGGCTATACATGGTTACGGTGGCCACTTAGCTCCCTTGTATGAAACACGAAAATAGTAGAAAAAAAAGGGGGGGGGATGGGGGGGCTCAATGTGCCTGTGTCTCTGGCTTCTATGCCTCAGCATGTTAGTGCTGATGATGCTCAACGTCAAAAAAGCTCTTGAGCACAATAAACTAAGCTGACATTTGACTTTCTGTAGTTGAAGTAACTAACAGCCTACTGTGTGACTGCACTGAACAATCCTTCATATTATCCCTAGCTGTCCTTACCTCATGTGTTTTACCTCTCCTGAAACTGACTAGATAGTGCAGTTTTTAACCGGCGTTGATGACGTCATAGCAGTGTCGCCAAAGCAAATGATCATTTCAGAAGAAGATGGTCTGAGAGAGATTTATAGGATATTTTAAAGAAATGAAATGTTAGGAATTATTGGTTAATTGTGTATCACATATAGTTTAAGACAGGGATTGGGGGAAGAGGGGTGTCACTGTATCGTAATAGTCAATCATCGAGAAACCCTTTCAAATCTTTAAAGGTCTTTCCATATGCCAGTTCTGAGTTACAAAGTTTTTACTTGGGGTGACGCTCTAAGCCAGCGGTTCTCAACCTGTGGGGGTTCAACGACTTTTCACAGGGCTTGCCTAAGATCATCGGAAAACACATTTCACTAAAGTTGAGAAGTAGCAACGAAAATGGTTTTATGGTGGGGGTCATCACAGCATGAGGAACTGTATTAGAGAGACGCAGCATTAGAAAGGTTGAGAATCACTGCTCTAAGCAGACGGTTAGCCCTTCTATGGAAAGAGATCAAGCCGTATGTGATCAAATTTGGTTCAGTAAAGTCGAGTTTCTCGACCTTAAACCTTTAAGTCGAGTTCGTGCACTGCACTAAGATAGTTCAGACTCAGGCTTGAGTTAGAAGTAGAATAGAGCACTTATGGGCTACTACCCTTGGGCTATGATGTTGATCCGCTGTTTAAGCCATCAAATCAGACTGTGGTGAGACGTCTTTAACTATTCCATACAGATTGGTTTCATTGGAATGTTGACCGGCTAAACATGAGATCTCTCTTCTGCACTAAAGATCATGTCTGTAGCACTTGTTATGTATTATGTGGTGTATGTCTAGAAAGGTATAGTTCTGACTTCTCAATCTTGAATTTCTTGTTTATATCGATGCAGAGTCTGTTGTGTCCAGTACGGGATAGTAGTGTAAATGGTCTGCTTCTTTCTCGTGGGGAGGTTGATTCGGTCGTCAGGATTGTGTCATATATGTGCAAAGTTCGAAAAGTGCTCCTGAATTTGAAAACAATGTTTTTCATAAATTTTTAATTTGAGAACACAAATAAGCATTGCACAATGTATTGCCTTTCGTAATTTACATTATAGAAACGTTATAGAGATTCTGTGTATGTGAATGGGTAGACGCATTTGTGCGTCTGTGCATATGCGTGTGCAGGAGGATGTGTGGGTTAGTTTGTTTGCTTTGCTTTGTTCCCCATGACCTTCCAAATATTTGCACTCACGAGCTGATAGGCGGAGTCCAAAGCAAACCATAGACGGACAGACCGTTTTTCACTCAACGCTGAAGGTTTGATCGAAAAGGTCACATCTTGGATGCCAGTCTAACTCAATAAATCCAAGATACAGAGTTTAACCTCCCAAGATGTCACAATTGGGCGTACTTAAAGGCTAAAGTAAATACCAATATTATATTTCCTGCTGTCTTGGACAGACAGTTTTAATACAGGTGGCTGTAAAATATTGGTTTCCACACGCAATATAACGTCAGATTTTACTTTTTTTTTTTTTTTTGAACCTAGAAAGAGAGAGAGAGAGAGAGAGAGAGAGAGAGAGAGAGAGAGAGAGAGAGAGAGAGAGAGAGAGAGAGAGAGAGAGAGAGAGAGAGAGAGAGAGAAGTGAGGGGAAGGGAGGAGAGAGATTTTGCACTGGCTAAAAATGCGAGCTTTAATGTTAGGCATATGCAATGTCTTCATGATCGCTATATGCTAGGAAATGGTGTTAACGTTATCATTACTTCATTACAGCTCAACTTGGTGTAATTGCTTGCTTATATAATGGATATGTCCTTGCCCAGATCTGACTAGAAGGTTATATCCAGCTTCGTTTACATGTTGTTTCTCATTGCCTTACTATTATCAACGTTTAGCTGACGACGGATTTCAATCGAAACTTCTGTTTATCTTGTTAGCGAAGAGCTGTCCTGTTCGTGATCGTGAATGAAGTGTGTGACATTATACCCTTTTAGTAGATGTTAATGGTATTGAAATACCTGTCTTTCCTTCCTTCCTGCATTCATTATTTTCGTTTTTCCCCCTCCATGATGCTACTTGATGGATTGACCTGTAAACACCTTGTTCTAGGTTGCAAGCCAACAGGACAATCTGAAAGAAACAAAAATTCAATCATCATCATCATCAGGTGCCTTGCCGACTGGCGTGGGCGATCATGCCTCTCCATAATCCGCGATCTCCTGCAGCATGTATCAGTTCGTGTGCCGACACACCTCCATGCCATGCAACAAGACTGTCAAGCATCTTCTCTCGTTGTCTTCCTCTATCCCTCCTTCCACAGATCTTTCCAGTGGTCACAACATGTTCTATTTTCCCTCTTCTCATAACATGGCCGAAAAATGATGACTGTCTCCTTCTGATGTCAGTGATAAGTTGTCTTCGGGCTCCCGCCTCTTTTAAAACCTCTTGGTTGCTCTTTTTGGCTGTCTAAGGTATTCTAAGCATTCTTCTGTAAAACCACATCTCTGAGGCCTCTGAAAATTGTTTGGCCTGCCTACCGATTGTCCAGGATTCACATCCATACGTTAAAACTGGATGTATGTAGCAAGCAGGAATTCTTTTTCTAACTCTCAATGACAAGGATATATTGCACAAGATGTTTTTCATTTTATAAAATGCAGTTTTTGCCTGTCCAATTCTGTTTCTTATTTCAGTTATGCATCTTCCATCTGATGTTATCCATGTGCCCAGATACTTAAATTTCTGTACTTCTCTTAAAATAACACCATTCAATACAGTTATCATTCGAGCTTCCTGGTATAGCCTGCGGTTATACGCAATTATCAACCGTGTAGCCACTGAAGTACTCTTTCACGGAGTTTGACCCGTGGCGTTTGTAACAACCGTGTAGCCACTGAAGTACTCTTTCACGGAGTTTGACCCGTGGCGTTTGTAACAACCGTGTAGCCACTGAAGTACTCTTTCACGGAGTTTGACCCGTGGCGTTTGTAACAACCGTGTAGCCACTGAAGTACTCTTTCACGGAGTTTGACCCGTGGCGTTTGTAACAACCGTGTAGCCACTGAAGTACTCTTTCACAGAGTTTGACCCGTGGCGTTTGTAACAACCGTGTAGCCACTGAAGTACTCTTTCACGGAGTTTGACCCGTGGCGTTTGTAACAACCGTGTAGCCACTGAAGTACTCTTTCACGGAGATTGACCCGTGGCGTTTGTAACAACCGTGTAGCCACTGAAGTACTCTTTCACGGAGATTGACCCGTGGCGTTTGTAACAACCGTGTAGCCACTGAAATACTCGTTCATGGAGATCGACCCGTGGCGTTTGTAACAACCGTGTAGCCACTGAAGTACTCTTTAACGGAGATTGACCCGTGGCGTTTGTAACAACCGTGTAGCCACTGAAGTACTCTTTCACGGAGTTTGACCTGTGGCGTTTGTCGGTCTCCCTACAAATTCGGCAACCAAAGGAATAAACAATGCTGATACAGAAACGTTACATCAAGTACAAAGAGAATATTACCTGATCAGCGCAAAGCATACAGAGAAAATAGAAATGGAAACGGTTGTATCGGATCCTAGTAGCTAAGGTACCTTAAACTAAGCTACTCCCCCCCCCCCCACTTTTTTTGGAGGGGGTAGGGGAGGGGGGAGGATTGAGCTCGTAGTAAAATTAGGGGTTGCGCCAATAGTAATTTTAGGTCTGAACCTCCAGTAATTTAAGGGCTGAACCTCCAGTAATTTTAGGGCTTAGGTAACCACCGCACCTTCAGTAATTCATACTAACATTAGAAGTAGGTTTATAGATGAAGCGAAGGGGAAAACAGCCTAGTGCGCACTTTTTTTTTCCTGCCGTTCTAATCCCCAATGGAGTAAAGGCCCTCAATCAACTCCGGCAAACTCGTTCTATCCTTCGCTATCGCATGCAGTTCACCCCATGCCCCCTCCCCCATCTGTTTAATTTCCCTCTCTAGTTCCCTTCTCTATGGGTTTAATTGCAAAGACATTCTAGTTATAATGTTCTCAGATTTTCTCAACGTGGGCCTTATCCGCCACTGGATATTGTTTTGTTCTCCCCCAAAGCTCTACATTAGGGATTCTATCATACCATTCAATTACTTCTATTCTGCGCAGACACCAGTTAATGAACGTTTGTAGTTTATTAGTTTATTAATTGCCTTGGTTGCTCGCCATTTGTTTTGCTGCCTAAGTAAAATTATAAAAGTGATGAAAATTTTAAAAAATAAAACTCTACTTTCGATACAACTGGGTAGTCTTAATATTATTGATGTATACAACAATGAAAACTTAAACTCCTATTTTAATTTCGATGTTTTAGGAGCCCATTAAAAAAAAAACAGTCACCTATCCAGGATAAGTAATTACTGATAATTTTTTCGAAAATACAACGACATGAATTTGTGAATGCATTATGACATTCTAGACAAGAGTGTCACAGAGTGGGGTACTTACTTACCCTTACAAGCCAAAACACTGCTGAAAGCTGAGTCCAATGCCATAAGAATGTGGAAAGCACGGAAAAGCTGTAATATTACTGTGCCGACGATTTTGATGATGACAGATGATATATTACTGTGCCGACGATTTTGATGATGACAGATGATGTTGATTTATAATATTACCAGTTACCATTAACTATTCTAATTTTCTTTGCAAATATATGATCTCCTAACAGTAACTGATTCATGACATTATAACAAACTTGCTGTTTCTTTTGCTACCGCCAAGTTTATCATGTAAATGTTTAAATTGGTCAACAACAACAATTTATAAGATTATTTGCGTCATCAGGTGAGTAAATCTCTGTCACAGTGATAGAGCAGTAATAAGTACAGTGGCAAAAATGTCATTAAAATGTATGAGCAACAATTTCCGATATCGATTTTCGAGTGAAATTATTTTGTTTATCAAGAACGGATCATATAACAGAACGTAACCCTTGACCTGTTAAGGTGGTGGAGAAATATCAATGGAAGCACAAGCACACAAAACCCGCCATCTTTCTCTGTCTTCCGCTTGATGTTGTCATTTAATTCCAGTTTCTTCTTTGCCCTCCTCTTTTCGACAACCCTCCCCCTCCCCCAATCCCCATCCCCACCCCTAATGTTCCTTGAAGTACAGTCTTTGCAATCGAATCATGTCTCACCACGTGTCCAAACCAAGCTAGCTTACGATGTTTCACTGATGCCAAGAAAGGCTCCTGAAAATCAGCACATTTACGAATTTAAGGAAAGTGACTGAGCTTTCACCCCCACCCCTAATTAATGTTTGTGGGTAGACCGTCTGGAGGCATCTTTAAGATGCCTAAAACCGGGCCTAAGCCACTACATTCAGGCGTCATTGCAAGAAGTATAATGTTAATTTCCCTACTACAGTATCGATATCGGACTCGTTGCACTTTTTTGTTTTTAAATGGATTCCCTGTATTAGAGTCTGAGGAAAATGCCCAGGGAAACATTCCAGATTGAACACAGGAGAATTACAGGGATGACCGTGGATGAAATAAATTAGACAATTTCCTTTCAGTGCCTTCGGGGTACTCTTAGTCTGTGCAGTTAAAACTTGGAGACAACCAAATTGGATGCTTAATTACAATGTGACAAAACATGGGAACATGATGCTGCAACACGTGCTGGCTATTAACAGGATATATCAAAGAAAAAGTCATGGGAGATGTATAAGTATGTTTAAAGAGAATTCTTGTGTTCATCTTCTGTTTCTTTTTCTTTGTTCACCGACTGTAAAATACGGCGAAAAATCCTTGTTCTTCGTCCATTTGGACTTTGCTTTTTTTTTTTTTTTTTGCCAGGCCCTGAGTTTTGCGTGTGTTTTTAAGGCATATTCGAATGCAACTTGTTTGTTCTTTGTGACTCGGGCAGGGGTATTCAGATTTGAAGAAAGTCTCCAATTAGTCGACTTCTACGAAATGCTTTTGTGGAGGCAGTGGGTCTGTTTTGTTTTCCCAGCATATGGGTTCAGAAACCCACACATGAAGCCTTTTTGTATGCTTAATACACTCGCTTCCTAAACTTTCTTTCTCATGTCCTCGTGTGTTTTGTTGCCCAATTGTATCAAAGTATATTTGCATATTTCATGCTGGGAATCGCTGTAAACAAATGAGACGAAAAGTTGAGATCTAAAAGATAAAGATATTTTTTATGTAGGTTGAGTTGCGTTGAGAAATAACATCACAACACTGGGGATATTCGCATAAAGGTTCCGTCCTCATCCTCAGGAGCCGGGGGACGAGTTCCAGTTCTAATGGTTCCGGTAGCAGTTTGATCGTCTGTTCCTGTAGCTTTCATTCTAATTGTATAATGCTAACAAGATCACACAGTCACTCCCAGCGGCACCATTCTCTCCAGATTATACTAATCTAGTTATGCTTCCACGTTGTCCACTTGCAACCCCCCCCCCCCCCCCCCCCGGGATCCTGACCACATCTAGTTTGGCATGCATTAGTTCACAGCCCAAATATGCAGAACCACACAATATATCCGCTGTTTGTTTTTTTCCCCTCCAGTAGCTATTAATGCAGTAATCACCAACATTACTTGGTCTGTCATCCTCGTTTTAGAACATAAAGTTAGGCAGAGCATTAGGCAGAGCACCTAGACAGATGAAGTGACATATGTGCGTTCTCCTATGGATTTATTTATATTTCTATACTATACATACAACATAGTCAGAAAGTATGTTGTTATAAAAAAAAATACACTTTTCAGTTTCAAATTTCAACTACTTTATTTAAATCAACCATGGCAACATTTGCATTACGCACATACAGTTTAAATAAAATAAACTGATAAGAAAGTTCTAGAAAAAATAAAGAAACGCGTATAACTGTGTATTTCTATGTTTTATATTACTGCACTTGAGTGTGCCGCTGCCCTCTGGATACCCTCGAGCATCCTGGTTAGATGCCGCCCACTCCGGAAAACATTGCCCTTAAAAGTCCAACTTAATCTTAACCTCGAAAGAAATAATTTCACAAGATAAGACAATTGATCCATGAATCTATATCCTGGCTAGGAAATAAATGACATAGAAAGCTGATATTTGGCGCAGTATTGATTCCGTTTTTTTAATATTGCTACCTTTCAAAGTGTAAACATTTCTGTCATCTTTGCTTCACCTCGAAAATACCTTGGGAATAGCCTATGTTTCAGGTTACATCAGTTAACAGACCTGTGTGTGACTTCATCATCATTTGCAAATGAATTCCTTTTTAACTGCTTTTAAGGTTTTAGGCATTTTTTTTTTGTTAAAGTCGCAGGGCGCCAATCAGGAGAATGTGGATTGTTAGGAATAATTTGTATTTTCGAATTGGTAGTGTTAACTGTACCACCTGTGCTTTCTGAGTAGGCTCGGTACCTTGAAGAAAAGGAAGAATATGATAGCGCAAAATCCTTTGTTATCTTGCCAGAACCATTAGCAATGAATGCCTGGAAATGGCTAATGAAAGTAGGACTTTATATACAACTATGAGAAGGAGACAAACAAAGTTCTTTGGTCATGTGATGAGATAAGGAGCACTGGAAAAAAATCGTGACGACTGGAAAGATCACTGGCAGAAGAGGCAGAGGCAGACCAAGAGAAACGTGGTGGATGGCTTAAGACAGTTGCATAGAGGAATTTCATCAGTGGAGTTGATCCAGAACACCAAAAGACAGAGATTTGTAAAGATGCACGAACGCCTACGCCATCTGGCAAGGCATTTGATGATGATGATAAAGACTACTTATAAATCCATGACATATATTTTTTTAAACCTAATTTTTGTCCCCTTCCAGTGGTAATCTAACATTTATTCCAAATGTTGGGGTACTGGCGGAGCGGCTGTCTGGGCGTTTAAAACGCTGCAGTCCCATTCAATAAGGAACTAATTGCTTGGAATTGCCACACTGCCCACAGGGGGATGATCGGACAGGATGGTTACAATTCAGAACCAGACAAGAGCAGAACTAGTCACTCTGATAAGTGCTTATGCACCAAACCTGCCATCTTCTCCTGACTTTAGAGACAGATTTTACGGGGAGCTTAGTTCCAGTCGGCGAAGTCCCGGTTAAAGAATCACTATTTGTTCTCATCATCATCATGTGCCCTGCTAACTGACGTAGGTGCTCGTGCGTCTCCACAGATCACGATCCCTGTTGACAGGAACAGCTTTCTTGATGATATCCCTCCATGCCATTGTTTTAGCCCATCCAGAATCATCTCTCTTGGTCTGCCTCTACCCCTATTGCCACTGATCTTTCCAGTTGTCACGTTGTTCTCCAATGTCTCTCTTCTCTTTATGTGACCAAAGAACAATGTTTGTCTCTTTATTATTGTTTTATATGGAGATCTACTTTCATTAGCCTCTTTCAAGCAATCGTTGTTAGTTACTCTGGCTGTCCAAAGTTTTCGTAACATTCGTCTCAGAAACCACATCTCTGTTGCTTCCAAATTCTTCTTAATTTGTTTAGTGACATTCCAAGATTCGCTGCCATACAGCAGAACAGGTTCTATGTAACATTTTAGCACCCTCTTTCTGACATTAAATGAGAGCGATTTATTGCATAAGATATTTTTAATTTTCTGAAATGCAGCTTTCGCTTGACCTATTCTGCTTTTAATCTCTGTCACACATTTTCCATTTGATGATATGATTGTTTCCAGATATTTAAAATTATTGAGAGACAGGAGCGATTTCAACAACTATCGCGGCATTTCTTTGTTGATCTATGTAGGAATATTTCTTTGTTAGCGTTATCCTGAAGAGGTTGCACATTTTAGCGAACAGAGTTTACTCCGAATCACAGTGTGGCTTAGCGCTCAAGGATCAACAAACAGTTGGTATGATCTTCTCTTTCAGGCAGCTACAAGAGAAGTGAAGAGAGCAACGGAAGTTACTGCTTGCCTTCATAGATCTCACTAAGACCTTTGATTCTGTCAACAGAGATGATCTGTTCAAGATCCTTGATAAATACGGATACCCACCTCTACTACTAAGACTAGTAGTATTCCCTCCACGAAAATATGATGGGAACCAACATAAATGAGGATTCGTCGTCCCCACCCTTTCAGATTCGTAACGGAGTAAAATAAGGTTACATTCTGGCTCCCACGCTGTTAGGCATATTTTTTACTGCATTGTTGAGGCTAGGCGTCCATTCGGGACAGCCACCAGACTCAACAAAACACAAGTGATGGGAAGGAATGTTAAAAACCCACCAAACATTAGTGATTATGACCATCAGCTGTTGGCTGTACAGAAGTTTGAATAGCTAGGCTTGCAAATCTCAGACGATGATAGTACCTAGCTCGCGAATCTCGGGCGACATTCCCTAGATGCAGAAAAAAAGTAGACGTTTAGGAAAGGTCTCTGCAATGTTTTCAAATCTCACTAAGAAAGTCTGGTCGAACGAAAAGCTGACTGATAATACACCAATGAAAGTTTATAGGTCTTGTGTCTTAAGCACGCTACTTTACGGTAGCGAAATGAACACAATCCAAAACCAAATGAGATCGAGACCAGAAACGTCACCACAAATATAGCAGACAGGAAAGAGAGCAGAAATGTGATCTGACCTAGCTGAAAGTGGTCAACGTAAGAGAATTAGAATTAGAAACGGTAGCGAATCCTGGACCTTCTATGCTCCTTTACTAGTTGAGTTGAGCTGAGTTGAGTCAAGAATTGACATCACAGCACTCGGGGCATTCCCACGCATGCTCCGTCCTCATCTTCAGCAGACCTCGCAGAGTTCCAGTACTGATGGTACCGGTCACAATCTGGTTTAAAGTCCGTCTTGCCTTTTCTCTGAGTGTAGTGAGCCGGCCAGACCCTCTGGTTACACCCAGGTGCCTCATTCTCTCCAGGTCATAATAAACTTTTTTCTCTAGTGATTTTGTTGCTTGTTCCCAAAGGACCTTGACCACATCTGCCATGTCATGTATTAATTCACCATCCAGTGGCTTCTTTACTTTCATTTTTCCAACGCTTTTCTTTTCGAGTATTCGCTTACCTCACTCTCCGTAGTCCTTTCCTGAGTTACATAATTCTCTTCTACATTCTCGGTTGATTTTATTTCAGGAAATACTACAGAGTACTTCATCTATGCCCGACATGAAAAGAGAATGAATACCTTCCATATTCGTTGTATGAGGGGCATCCATGGTTGTTGTGGAACAGGTTTGTTTTTTAAGCATCATAGTGGTGGTGTGGGTTTAAATCCACCCTCAAGATGCAAGTGAGAAACCAAGACAATGGTCTATTGATTTAAAGAGCAGACAGTGTCCCCTGGAGCCTCAAATACACACTTGAATTGGCTCGTGAAATCAAGTGAGCTGCCTGAATATACCTAGAAAAGGGAATTGAGATGCCTAGAGAACATATATAAATAAACAGATAGACAGAGCAGATTACCTCTCCCGACACCTTCTCTCTATGGTCATAAAATAAGCTCCCAATTAGAATAAGTATTTTGATATACAGCACTGAATTGATACCACACACATTTCTAGAAATAAAATTAAACTTTAACTATGAATGTAAATTATTCGTAAATATGTTTATTAAATTAGTCAATACTGATCATCTGTTTACTTTTGAACTACAATACTCAAACTAAAAAGATTTCATAAAAACTAAAAATGATAGTCACATGAAATTGTCGTCATAAGAGGGTTAGTGACCGGGGGGGGGGGAGGGGGCACAAGAATTACCACTGGGTTTTCCCACAGGATCATCCATTTCGGAGAATGAGGTGGAACATTAGATATGTCTCAATCACCAAGAACAAGACCTTCCTCGTGACACTTCAGTCAACACCTACAACCAGCCTGCCAGTGGTCGGGAAGCTCCTCCTGCCACAAGAAAGGTGTCCTTGCCTTTTCAGCAGCTGGATGTAGATATAACTATACGGCCATACTGCTAGGGTTTTAAGGCGGTTGGAAAGACAAAATCAAAGTTGTCGTCCAAAACTGCACGCTCTGTCTTCTGACAGTGACCGGAAGTCAACACCGGCTATCTCGTCTACCAGCGGGGATTCCTTTGGTGGACAGGTTTTTGCAGTAACGTTTTGAAGATGTGTTTGGAATTAAACAAGTTTGAACGAAGCATCATATAATTTATAGCTAGAAATCTGATTCTTTTAAAAAAAAAAGGGGGGGGGGGGGTATTTTACGATAGCGACTTGTCGGGTCGTCGATCAAGAGTCTTAAGCCAAGCTAGATGGAAACACGTGCTGCCATATTGACTCAAACCGAAAACCCCTGCTTTGTGCATATTTGCTTTGTGTTTGTAAACTATGTGATTGTATTGTGTCTGTGTCTTTTGGCTTTGTGTCTGAGTGTTTATGTTTTGTCTGTGAGAGTACGTATGCCAGTTTATGTTTTATCGATGTGTGCTGTCTGTATGTCTGTCGTGTCTGCGTATTATAGACATTGTGACTTGTTCTGGGTCTGTGGATGTGTGTTGTGTTTGTCTATATGTCTTCTACCTGTGATAGTGTGATAGCCCGTTTATGTTGTGTGTATGTCATCAATGTTTGCGCCTCTTTTTGCGTAAGGGTGATGTGTATCTATGTCTGCGATATCGAAGTATTTGTGTATTTGAGGGTACGCATTTGTCATCCATGCCTTTGTATTTTTTTTGTTATCTACATTTATACAATAAATTTTTATATATGAACATAATATGCTTGATATTTATAATGCAAATTCTGTATGAAAGATGAATGCTTGAAAGGGCCGAATATAAGATGGGCCTGCGTGCCCAATTTGTAGCGCTTTGGAAGTAAAGTTAGTTTTGTTTGTTCGTTCT
The DNA here is from genome assembly GCA_905116865.2 of Candidula unifasciata. NCBI lineage: Eukaryota > Metazoa > Mollusca > Gastropoda > Stylommatophora > Geomitridae > Candidula > Candidula unifasciata. The sequence continues at coordinate 49,565 of CAJHNH020007701.1, forward strand.
ACCAGAGCAGAAATACAATAATTTTTGATCGTAGTAAAGGGCAGACAGAAACTTAATACGAGCTTTTTAACATTAAAAAGTTAAGTATATATCCTTTATAGAGGCTGGTGCAAACCAACTATGGTATTTTTTTTTTGGCTCCTTGTGTTTTTGGACAGTTTGACGATAATGTTGTTTTTTGAAGTCAACGCAAAGCGGCCTGCCTCCCCAAAAAAAGTCTGCTGTTAAGTGGAACCCTGATATGTCAGAATAATGCATCTGTCAAGACTAAATGTACAAAATGTTAAATGACACTTTTCTGGCCTGTGGCACAGTCGATTGGAATATAGTTAGCGTCACACAGACTACCTTTACTTCCGGAGACATTAACCTGTAATAGGTCCATGACAACCTGAGAGCCAAGGACAATTTTGCAAGCATTTGATTCGATAACGCTTGAAACCAGGATTTTCCAGTGGGCATGGGAGCTACTCTCCCCCCCCCTCCCCTAGAGGCCATGACCTTGTAGTGGTGGGGGAGCTTGAGAGCCTCAATGATCTAATGAGCTATGCCGGCGGGAACGTATGTTCCTGGTAGGGTCACCCAAGCCGGACAGGTCATTGGTGAGGGGCCAGACTAAAGATGGCCTCCCGGTCCTCCAGACTCGGGGGTTGGGCGCAGTGTTGACAGCTCTGCCATGTAAAAAATCTACAACGTTACTGAAACTTCAAGAGGAAATAAGTGCTCTAAACGTCCAGTGGTCTTAGGACAGAGTCCCTCTGTCAGCATGAACAACATGGGTGAAAGCCGAAAGGAAGCCCATGATGGGAAAACAAGTCTGCTGAATGTCAAAACCAAATTAGGAATTGGCTTCTGGAATGTAAGAACCATGTTTGAAACGGCCAAAAACCGCCCAAGTAATTAAAGAAATGCAGAACTATAAACTGCATATTCTTGGAATTAGTGAAAGCAGGTGGACAGGGTTTGGACAATCCACAACAGGTACAGGAGAAACCATAATATATTCTGGAAGAGATGATAACCTACATTCTGCAGGCGTGGCCCTTATTTTAAAGAAAGGTATACACAAACATCTCATCGAGTGGCATCCAATCAATGAAAGAATAATGACAGCACGATTCCATAGCAAACATGCCAAACTTACAGTCATCCAATGCTACGCACCAACTAATGAAGCTGAAGATGAAGATAAAGAAACATTCTATAGGAGACTGCAAGAGGTAGTAGATAAAGTACCAGCCCATGAAATTCTATGCATTATGGGAGATCTCAATGCAAAAGTTGATAACAACAACTTGAATAGAGAACTATCAATGGGAAATCAAGGATGTGGTACAATTAATGACAACGGGGAAAGATTGAGCGACTTCTGCACGGCGAATAGACTTGTTATAAGAGGAACACTATTTCCTCACAAGAACATACACAAGCTTACATGGATATCCCCAAACAAAAGAGATGTAAACCAGATCGACCATTTCATGGTAAACAAAAAATGGCGTGGGTCCCTACTCGATGTGCGTGTCAAAAGGGGACAGATGTGGGAAGCGATCATCACCTTGTAGTCGCTCTACTACGACTTAAACTCAAAAAAGTTTACAAGCAAGTTAAGACACAGACAGCACATTACAATGTTAACCTTTTAAGAGAAAAAGACATTGCCATTAAATTTATAGTAGAACTCAAGAATAGATTTCAAACCCTATCAAGTGACCCAGAAACTCCAACTACAATCAGCATTGAAGACAGATGGAACCAGAACAAAGAAACATACAAATCAACTAGCAATAAAATATTAGGAACCAGGAAACAACACCACAAAGAATGGATAAGCAGTCAAACTATGGACTATATTGCCAAGCGAAAAAGAATAAAGAGCCTCATAAATCACACTAAATCAGAACGTCAGAAAGACAAACTAATGTTAGAATATAGCGAACTAAATAAAATGACCAAGAAAAGTGCCAGAGCTGACAAGAGAAGATTTATGGAAAATCTTGCAGAAACAGCAGAAAATGCTGCTAAAGCACATGATCTACAAACCCTACACAAAATTACCCAGCAAATTTGCGGATACAGAAATAACTATCACAGCATACCCATCAGAGATAACCAAGGCAGACTGCTCACCATAGAACAAAAACAAGACATGCAGTGGACTAAACACTTCTCCGACCTCTTGAACAGACCTGATCCTGAAAATCCCCCAGATATTCAACCAGCCTCTCAGGACATTGACATTATTACTGAACCACCAAGCAAACAAGAAATCCTTAAAGCTATCCACACTTTAAAGAACAACAAAGCACCAGGCAAAGACGAATTGTCAGCAGAACTTCTCAAAGTAGATCCCAACACAACTGCTAGCATTCTAGAACCATTGTTCAAGGATATTTGGGAAAAAGAAGTGTTGCCTGATGACTGGTGCAATGGGGGATATTTTCACCCAGATTAGGATGGTTGGGGGGAAGGCCCAAAGCTGACCTAAAACCCCGAGATAGTCCAGATACTCGGATTAAACGAGAATCTTGAGATAGGTGATGACCGCTAGTTATCACGGGTACCACGAAAATGCGACCAAAGGTCGCCACGTGAAAGTGAATTACCACCACGTGTTGCCACGTGGAACTAACCCGTGGTATAAGTCAGACTTGATTCTGATCAAGTTTAGTTTGTGTCGACCTGTTGATGCGAGAGGATGTGCGACTGAACGTGAGAATGTCAACGTAAGAGTGCTTGTTGAGAAATAGACCCTGACGACGAAGTGTGAAGCCAAGATCGACCATGCCAGTCTGTGAAATGGCTAGAACCTCAACTTGATCCATGGGAGCCGACTTTTGTCAGTGAATGCAAGAAGAACCTGTTCGTCGAAGGCTGCGTGAATTCGTGTGCGAGAGCTGTGTATTAGGACTACGACTGGACATTGCCGTAAGTTATATCATGTCAATAAATCGATGCTCGTACGACTAACTTGGTGTCGGCTTGTACCAGTTGTGTAACGCAGAGTGTGTGAGAAGAACATTCACGACACACGCATGAACATCACCTAGACAACGAGAATATAAACACACCACTTATTACAATTGGAGCTCGTCCGGGAATTGAACCCGGGACCTCTCCCGGGACACACCACTTATTAAAACTGGACTGAAGGAACAATAGTCAAAATCCCCCAAAAAGAAGACTTAACAGACTGCAATAATTGGAGGGGAATTACTCTACTCTCAGTACCAAGCAAAATATTTTGTAAAATCATCATAATGCGGCCTTTTTCTAAATGCCTACGAGTGGAACAAGCAGGATTCAGAAAGGGCAGGGGAACAACTGAGCACATCTTCGCCATACGGAACATTTTAGAACAATGCAACGAATGGCAGAGAAGTATATATATTAATTTTGTGGACTTTGAGAAAGCTTTTGACAGCGTCCATAGAGACGGTCTGTGGAAAATTTTACGACATTATGGAATTCCAGAAAAAGTAGTCAACATAATTGCTCTCTTCTATAAAGACTTTTCCTGCAGTATAAAAAATTACAATACATCTTTCCCAGTAAAGACGGGTGTAAGACAGGGATGTGTTATGTCATCTCTCCTCTTCAAACTTGTGATTGATTGGATACTAAAGAACACAGTAGACATGACATTAAGAGGCATACGATGGACTCCATTCACCATGCTTGAGGACCTTGATTTTGCAGATGATATAGCACTCCTATCACATAAACATGAGCATATACAAGAGAAAAGTAACAGACTAAACTGCACAGCAGAAATGGTGGGACTGAGAATAAATACAAAGAAAACTATAATCATGACAAACAGTCCAAACCAACAACCAGTGACCATAAGTAACCAATCACTTGAAAATGTGGTGTCCCTACTGGGAGGGACAGAGGAAGACATACAGTCACGTCTGAACAAAGCTAGAGCTGCTTTTGGAAGGATGAGGCAAATCTGGAAATCCAACAATTACTGCAGAGGAACGAAACTCCGACTCTACAAGAGCATCATTTTGCCAGTTCTTCTATATGGAGCGGAATGCTGGAGAATGACCAAAATGGATGCACACACGCTGTCCACCTTCCACCACACATGTCTACGTAGAATTATCAAAATTTTCTGGCCAGATACAATCTCAAACACTAAACTACTTCAAACCACAAACCATGAAACTTTAGACAGTATGATTACCAAGAGAAGATGGAAATGGCTTGGCCACGTTATGAGAATGACTTCTGATATACCTGCCAAAACAGCTCTCACATGGACACCAGAGGGAAAGAGAAAACAGGGGCGCCCAAAAACAACATGGAGACGAACGATGGAAAGTGACCTGAGTGCGGCATCTTTGACATGGAAAACTGCATTGAAGATTGCACAGGACAGGAAAGCATGGAAAGTCCTCTCTGAAGCCTCATGTGCCACTAGGCATAACGAGAACTGATGATGACTGATGGGAGCTACTGTCGCTCCATGGCAGCACATAAAGGACCCTTTTCCACGCCTCCAGATATTTTCGGCATAGAGGGATAGATCTATATTTCGTAGACCTATCGGCCAATGTGGTAAAGATCATGCCAACCGCCTTTACTTCCCAAGACTTCTAGCTGGTACCCATTTAAGGCTGGTTTGACCTAATGGCCAAGGTCAATTATTTAAAAACGCCTGGGGTTCCCTTAGCACCTGAATCCACGATCTTCGGATCCGCAACAGAGCGTCTAGCCGCTACATCACAGCTGCTCTTTGTCAGCTCTAACCCACGGTTTCAGTGACTGAGTTACTAGTCCTCTTTCTCTTCCCATGTTCTTCCCATGCAAGTCTCAAAAACAAAAGTTTAACACTGATCTTCCCATCCTCTCTCTCTCTCTCTCTCTCTCTCTCTCTCTCTCTCCTCTCTCTCTCTCTCCTCTATTTTTCTATTATCTATCTATCTATCTATCTATCTATCTATCTATCTATCTATCTATCTATCTATCTATCTATCTATCTATCTATCTATCTATCTATCTATCTATCTATCTATCTATCTATCTATCTATCTATCTATCTATCTATCTATCTATCTATCTATCTATCTATCTATCTATCTATCTATCTATCTATCTAATCTATCTATCTATCCTATCTATCTATCTATCTATCTATCTATCTATCTATCTATCTATCTATCTATCTATCTATCTATCTATCTATCTATCTATCTATCTATCTATCTATCTATCTATCTATCTATCTATCTATCTATATCTCTATCTATCTATCTATCTCTAGCCCGGCTCTCTAGCGTAGTTGGCTAAACCGGATTGCGCGGAGACCGGGTGACGAACTCCTTGTGGTCCGAGTTCAATCCCGGGGATAGGCAGAAAAGCCACATTTTCTCCCAGATTTACGGTATTTACAATGGAATCAAGGCCGAAAGGTTGCGATATCTATAATACCGAGCCTAAGGGTTAAAAACTCATGGCTTCTGGATACTAAAACAAACAAACTATCTCTCTCTCTCTCTCTCTCTCTCTATCTTTCTCTCTCTCTCTCTCTCTCTCTCTCTCTCTCTCTCTCTCTCTCTCTCTATCTCTCTCTCTTTTTTCCCGTTACTTCCTGTGAGATACATTAAAGACGAGAACCACTAGTTAACAACAAGACATGATAATCCGTTACAGTTAAAAGTGACATTTACCCCGCGTGATAATAATGGACTGACAACTCTAGTGTCTAAAATAACCAGAATAACTCAGAGCTTAACCAGTGGCTGGTGCTTTCATTACAGCAGTTGTGCATAATTTATAGAGAGAGGAACATCTAGAACCAGGTGACGTCACTCTGTCAAGGTTTTACTAAGCAAAAACAAAAATTAAGCCGGAGGTTCCCACACCCATAGGTCGCGACACATGCGACCGAGGTTTTGTGTGTGTCTGTGGAAGAGGGGGAGGGGGGGGGGTGGGGGTGTCGCCGGACTGTAGTGAGCTATAAAACATTTCGAGAAGGAAAACAGCAACACAAATCGTATAACTTATATTATACTGAAAACTCAATTTTTGTGGTGTTTTCATTTACCCTATGTGTGCCTATGTTTGATGTATGGGTTCTCGGGGCACTTTGCCTCGATAAATTAGGGTTGCGACTTGAAACAGACGGACAACCACTTATATAATGTCTGATTTTCTATACGAATGGTTGGGTTTTAAGAGGAAAGAGAAGTGGCTTGGAGTTCGTAGCGAAAGCCAATCGAAAATCTTTTGTGCAAAACTGCCTAGCATACGACATCACAACATCTAGCATGAAAATGGAGATGGAGGCGGTCAAATCAGCTCTCTGGTAGCTAGAGAACAAGATACATACACATGTTGTAATTGCAACAGATTCTGAAAGCATGATGACAAAGGTGGAGACATGAATGCTTCGATCAGAGTGATAAGCATCACTGAAAAGGTCACGCATAGTGAACATATTGTGGATCTTTTCACCATGCAATTTCGGCGTATTGGGTAAAAAACAGGCAGACAGATTGGCTGGATCTGTACCACTGGGTGGTGAATTGATACATAACAAGGCAGATGTTGTCAAGGCCCTTTGGGAACAAGCAACGGAACCAGTAGCGAAACAAGATTATTATGGCGCAGAGAGAATGAGGCACCTGGGTGTAACCAGAGGGTCTGGCTTGCTGACTACACTCAGACGAAACACAAGACGGACCTATAATTAGAATTTGACCGTTACCATCTGTATCGGAACTCTGCGCTGGCCGCTGAAGATGAGGACGAAGCACGCATGGGAATGTCCTGAGTGTTGTGAAGTCATTTATTGACTCAGCTCAACTCAATTTCTTCTTCTTCTTTTTCTTCTTCTTCTTCTTCTTCTTCTTCTTCTTTTTCTTCTTCTTCTTCTTCTTCTTCTTCTTCTTCTTCTTCTTCTTCTTCTTCTTCTTCTTCTTCTTCTTCTTCTTCTTCTTCTTCTTCTTCTTCTTCTTCTTCTTCTTCTTCTTCTTCTTCTTCTTCTTCTTCTTCTTTTTTTTTCCTTCTTTTTCTTCTTTTTCTTTTTCTTTTTCTTTTTCTTCTTCTTCTTCTTCTTCTTCTTCTTCTTCTTCTTCTTCTTCTTCTTCTTCTTCTTCTTCTTCTTCTTCTTCTTCTTCTTCTTCTTTTTCTTCTTCTTCTCCGCCTCCTCCTCATCATCCTGCTGCTGCTCCTCCTCCTCATCATGTTGCTGCTCCTTCTCCTTCTTCTTCTTCTTCTTGTTTCTTCTTCTTCTTCTTTTTCTTCTTGTTTCTTCTTCTTCTTCTTCTTCTTCTTCTTCTTCTTCTTCTTCTTCTTCTTCTTCTTCTTCTTCTTCTTCTTCTTCTTCTTCTTCTTGTTTCTTTTTCTTTTTTCTTCTTCTTCTTTTTCTTTTTCTTCTTCTTCTTCTTCTTCTTCTTCTTCTTTTTCTTCTTCTTCTTCTTCTTCTTCCTCTTGTTTCGTTTTCTTTTTTCTTCTTCTTCTTTTTCTTCTTCTTCTTCTTCTTCTTCTTCTTCTTCTTCTTCTTCTTCTTCTTCTTCTTCTTCTTCTTCTTCTTCTTCTTCTTCTTCTTCTTCTTCTTCTTCTTCTTCTTCTTCTTCTTCTCCTCCCCCTCCCCTTGCTTTTTCTTCGTATTCTTCTTATTCTTCTTCTTCTTCTTCTTTCTTCTTTTTCTTCTTTTTTTTTCCTTCTTCTTCTGTAGCAGCAGCAACAGTGTCTACCTCTTTGTCTTCTGGGTTATTAATTGGTATTAAAATATATATGTCTATCTCTATATGCCCTGCTAGGACATTTATTTCAAGTGCCGACCACAAACCCCGTCCTTTTGGCGACAGAAACCAGAAGTGTATAAAAAAAATAACTCAGATTCATTGTGTTTGCCCCTTGTTCATCAGTTCGTATCGAGACTGTAAAATGCCGTAATTTGTATTCCCTTTGAAACAGTAAAAAACAGGCAGACAGATTGGCTGGATCTGTACCACTGGGTGGTGAATTGATACATAACAAGGCAGATGTTGTCAAGGCCCTTTGGGAACAAGCAACGGAACCAGTAGCGAAACAAGATTATTATGGCGCAGAGAGAATGAGGCACCTGGGTGTAACCAGAGGGTCTGGCTTGCTGACTACACTCAGACGAAACACAAGACGGACCTATAATTAGAATTTGACCGTTACCATCTGTATCGGAACTCTGCGCTGGCCGCTGAAGATGAGGACGAAGCACGCATGGGAATATCCTGAGTGTTGTGAAGTCATTTATTGACTCAGCTCAACTCCATTTCTTCTTCTTCTTTTTCTTC
>CAJHNH020007701.1:61278-63778 GCA_905116865.2 Candidula unifasciata
CCCCCCCCCCCCCCCCCCCATGTACACACTAACACACTTCCGATTGGTGATTTTCAGCCTAGCTCACGTCTGATTGGTCAACCTTGAGCCACCTGACACAAGGTCGGGGATGTTCCCCAACGCCGCTGATATCGCGTCTTCTATATTTCAGTATTTCGGCGCCTTTAACACAACAAAAACATGGAGAAACTGGGTCTAACACACAACCCCTTTAGAGAGTGATAAAACCTATGTCACAGGCATTCTCTTTCTCGGAGTACAAAAGTAAATGCAAGACATTCCAGAAAGCAAACAACAGAGCGGCACACCCGTAACGTCCAGCAGGTTAGACAAGTCCAAGAAAGTTATCAATGGAAAGTGACCTACTTTCTGTGGGGAGACTAATGTTTGTTTGACCCCAAATTCATAGCTTCGTGTCTTTGTCAACGGAAAACCGTTCAAAATTTCCATCGCTGTCCCTCATTTACACACTGATACTCTTCTTCTTTTTTGTTCACTGGTTGTAAGCTTCGGCAAAAATTCCTGGTTGTTCGTCCATTTCGAGTTTGGCTTCGCGTCAGGGCCTGTTTTTTGCATGTACATCCGTTTTACTAAAATTGATGCAGACTGTAGTCATAGAAAATCCAGCAGCATACGCCAAGTATTTATTTTGCCTAAACCACGCCCACTAATCCAAGTATTTATTTTGTCTAAACCACGCCAACTAATCTTTAAAAGCCTTTTATCTTCGATATTTTATTATTTCTATGTAATTATACAGCTGATAATAATTGCCTGCTATAGGAGAAGAGATGAAAACAATGTATAACATTTATGTAAGCAAATTCTTTGCATTAACATACAATTTAAAGTTACAGACAGTGTTGTTTAAGTATGATACATTAGGCATAATGGGCATGTTATAACAAATCTACACAAATTACACTGATCTGAAAGTAAACATCGAACCTTCTTTGCTGGCAGTCGTGTTTATTAGACTTGTCAGCCATTCAGGAGAATTTCAACACATTAAATTGGATGTTTACCTCACTACCCCCAACCTTCCCACACCCACACCCTCCCCACGTGGGGTGGGCAGGTTTTCTGGTTATCTGAAAGCTCAAAATGAATGTCTAAATGAATGAATCAAGAATTGACGTCAATGCACTTTTATTCCCACGAGTTTTTCGTTGTTTTCTTCAGTAGCCAACAAAGAGTGGACATGTTTTTACTACCAGTTTTTAAAAGGTAAAAAGAGGAGCCTGGTCTAGTCTGCGCACACATCCCACACACACACTCATACACACCACACACATGTGCTCTCTCTCTCTCTCTCTCTCTCTCTCTCTCTCTCTCTCTCTCTCTCTCTCTCTCTCTCTCTCTCTCTCTCTCTCTCTTACAGACACACAAAAGGAACCCATTACATATATCAGATGGATCAAGTCTGTATTGTGATTACATAATGAAACGTGAAAACTGAAACGTATTTTGGGAACTTTTAAGATGACTAAACAAGAGTTTGAGGAAAAACACATTGTTAGAGTTCTATACAGAAAAGTTGGCAATGCATGTGAGACATGAATAAAGATCAGACATTCTGAAAAACATGTACGTACGGCGCGGATGTAATGTTTGAGAACAGTGCAAAGAATGTCATTGAATGATAGACAAAGAAACGAAACAGAACTAAGAATCGTGAACATGGAAAAAATACGTATATAGATGTAAATAGTCGGTGCCTTTTTAGTCTATGTAGACAGTCGGTGCTTTTCAGTCTGGTAATCTGGTAATCTGGTAATCCTAGTTTCAGCTTCATAGCAAACGGGTCACTCCACAGTTGCTCCGCTCCTGTGCCAACGAAAAACACAAACTGTCTACATAGACTGAAAAGCGTGGCGTGACACTCAACGAAAAACAAACGCAGCTCACAGTGTCACGCCACGCTTTTTAGTCTATGTAAATAGTATGTGCTTTTTAGTCTATGTAGACAGTCGGGGCTTTTCAGTCTATGTAGACAGTCTGTGCTTTTCAGTCTATGTAAACAGTCAGTGCTTTTCAGTCTATATTGACAGTCTATGCTTTTCAGTCTACGTAGACAGTCTGTGCTTTTCAGTCTATATTGACAGTCTATGCTTTTCAGTCTATGTAGACAGTCTGTGCTTTTCAGTCTATGTAAGCAGTCTGTGCTTTTCAGTCTATGTAGCCAATCTGTGCTTTTCAGTCTATATAAACAGTCTGTGCTTTTCAGTCTGTGTAAACAGTCAGTGCTTTTCAGTCTATATTGACAGTCTATGCTTTTCAGTCTACGTAGTCTGTGCTTTTCAGTCTATATTGACAGTCTGTGCTTTTCAGTCTATATTGACAGTCTGTTCTTTTCAGTCTATGTAGACAGTCTGTGCTTTTCAGTCTATGTAGACAGTCTGTGCTTTTCAGTCTATGTAGACAGTCTATGCTTTTCAGTCTATATTGACAGTCTGTGCTTTTCAGTCTATGTAGAAAGTCTGCGCTTTCAGTCTATGTA
>CAJHNH020007701.1:68778-126278 GCA_905116865.2 Candidula unifasciata
GTGTTCGTTCTAATTCATCCTGTAGCCAGTCTCTGTCCAGCCTAGGAAAGCTTTTGTTGTGCCGTCAAGCTAAATATTTGCCCCCCCCCCCCCCCCCAAAAAAAAAACCAGACTTCGTGTCACTGGTATGTAATTATGTGAATCTATTGATACTGTAAAATTTGGAAACTATGATATCGGTTTTATAACTTAAAAATAAATGCTCAAAAAGCGAAAGAATCGACTTCACTGCACTAGGTTTTATCTTATTATAGTAAGCCAAATCAAATTGTATCTACCAATTTAAATGTAGCTGGGAAGCTGCTTATGTGGGCAGAACTGATCGACGCCTGGAGAAATAAGTCGCTGAGCATATTCCAGTATGGGTGAAAAAAGCCATGCAAAATAATATTCAAAATGAGAATACTGGCCGCAAAGATCACTCCTCTGCAATAGCAAGCAATCTTCTAAATTATGGTCACATGGTAGATAAGGACAACGCTTTTCAAATCCTTCATACGTCAACCGATGGCAGAACGCTAAGATTTCTCGAAGCTTCCGCGATTCGTCACCTGCGCCCTAGACTCTGTATTCAGAAAGAGATGATTCTGTCTTTACGGCTGCCCTGATAAAAACAGGCAGTTATGTTTGATCGTTGTTGAAATTGTACTCCAGTTATAAAGGATTCACTTATTTGCTTCATTTATGTAATTGTTACTGTAGTATGCACCTGACGAGATACAGCGAAATATGCCAAGCAATCAATTGTGCAATTTTTTGTTTGTGTCTTCTTTGTTCAAATGTATCTTATAGGCCCAGGTATCTTTCCACAGAGCGACTGAACGCCCATGGTAGCAAATAATTTGAAACCCCGGAGCTCAAGTGTCGACCATCTGGAGTCTCCGGTAAATCTTTACGCATAAACCGAAAGATAAAGCCTCAAGCGTAGCCTGCGACCGTCCAGAAAAAAAAAGACCTTTTTTTTAACGCCTTCACTTCCTATGGTATTTTCTGGTAACCACTCTTAGGCTGGGTCGACCTGGAAGCCACAGTCGAGTTTAAAACAAACCGCCCTCCCTCCCCCCGGCCAATAAAAAAACCTCCTCGATGTAGTTTTGACCACTAGAGCAGAAGTTCTCAACCGTCCTAATGCCGCAACTCTTTAATACAGTTCTTCATGCTGTGGCGACCCTGGATCACACACTAACAAATGACGAATAGATCCACTTTGAGGCTCCACATAACATCTCATACACATATCCACGACATGACTAGCCCGTTCTTATTGCAGGAAGACAACTACAAGACCACTGTGGTCACACGTGGAATATTTTCACATTTCGGAACTATCCAAAATCAAAAACTTTTTTCAGTACTTTTTGGCAAAGCAAAATACTAAAAATTTTAAAACTATAAATGGTGGTCCAAAGGACGTTATGTAGAAAAACTTGCTCTCCTACAAAATACGCCTGGCCAAATCAGAGAGAGATGACACCAAGAGGAAACACCAAATAAGAAAAGGAAAGAAACGCACAGCTAACAACATGGTGGAGGACGAGCGGTCTGACTCGGAAGGAAGCATTTAGCCCAGAGACGGCGCAAATAACAAATTTAGTCACGAAAGTGACGAAAATAACCCAGACCACAAATATAGACGGAGACTGTTAGCAGCCTCGGCTAGCTAGCAGCAGTCTGAAAGTAGACGACCTTTTAATTTTTTTTCTTAAAAGGAATCAGAATCGGAATTGTGGCGACGCCCAACCATACAATTATTTTCGTTGCTACTCAAAAACTTCAATAAATATGTGTTTTACGATGGACTTTGGAGACCCCTGTAAACCGTCGCGACACCCACAGGTCGAGAACCTCTGCAATGGACTTTAGGGCTGGCAGGAGATAATTTCGCTGTTTGCTAACGAAGCACCCAAGAAATTTAGAATTTTGGAGAAGAGTCCTAATCACTTCACTAACAGAGATCTTCTTAATTTCTATCTTGACTTCAATTAACTCTAGATCAAAAATATGTAACTTTTAGATAGCAGTCCGGATTTATTGACTGACGTTGAACCACACCAGGACATAATACCGAACGATAAACACCCGATGATATAAAGTGTCACAATTTTGATAAGGATCACCCGCGGAAAAGTCCAAGAAACCTCGTCTCCCGGCATCGGCCAATAGGGACAATGTGTTGTAGCAGCCCAGATGGGAAGAATGAAGGCTGAAAGATAATGGTCCGATCCAACTCCAGCTATTGCAAAAAAAAAGGTAATCTGTGTCTGTTAAACATTATGTGTTTAATTACGCAGAAATAAACTACTGGTTTCAAACTACAAAAACAGTATTGTAAATATGACGTTAAATCCAGATTTTTCGTGTGAGATTCCGCTCATTACGATACCCAAAATCTTGAGGATTGTGTCGACCCTATAGGCTTCTTGTCTTCCTTGTTTTCCCTGGGGAGGAATAATTTAACCTGATTTTGAGCGCTTTTATGTTTTTAATTAGACAGGGCATTCCATCATTGGGGATGACATTCTTTAGATACAGATTCGCATATATACGATGTATGAAAATTGTATATTAAGATAACAGCTCACATATCAGGATTAAGAATATTTACAGAGAATATACGATGCCATTTTAATACTTGCAAAGCTAATGGCAGAGCATTGATATGTTCGTTTCTCCAGATTAATCGCGACAATAATCTTCAGAGCTGCTTGGACAAGCGATGCGGCATCTAAAATGCAAATAAGATGGAAAAGAAAAAGACTGGAAACAAGAGATAAGAGTTAAGCGTAGAAGATGAGCCATCAGACATTAAATTTAATGAGATAAAGGAGTGTAACCTAACCTCTGTTGTTGACATGCAGTCCAAAAAGACAGACTCTTTAACTGTCTTTTATAAAAATAAGATAGAAGCCATTGTGACATTGCTGTAAGTTCACTTGTTTAGAAAGTTTTATAGATTCTTCAATAACAGTAGCAGGCAGGGAGCGTAGCAAGGCCAAATAGTACCCCGTGCGACAACATTTCTGTCACCCTTACAAATAAATGAATCCTGAAATACAAAATCTACTACATTCAAAAACTGTCGGTTTCACCAGGGTGAACGCAAAATGAAGAATATGTCCTTTGCATAATTCTGAACTAAACTGGTTTTTGTGTTTCAATTCGAATGATTCAATTTGTTTGTTTCATTTTAACCAATTGTTACTGTAGTATGTACCTGATGAGATACAGCGAATGATGCCAGACAATAAGTTGTGTAATCTACTATTTGTGTCTTCTTCGTTCAAATTCACAAAGAATAAACATTGCTCTAATAAAGATTATTTAAGGGGGCAAACAGCAAACACAGCAATAAGATTACATTTACTTTTCAAGTGCTTCCAGACACTTTATACTGCATTCCATCAACCAGTGTTACATGATCTTCCTTTCGTTCATTATGATAAAGATAAGTCTGTGGACTTTTTTTTTCGTTTATATATCCTAGGTGACTCATTACGACTAAAGGCTTCAGCGAAATAGTTATGAATTTCGCTGTCAAAAACACTAACGTAACAGACAATTACTCTGTAATATGTCTTGCAGTCAACTAGCACGTTTCCCACATTACTAATCTACACGTCAATACTCCACTCCATTTTAAAAGAAAGCTCGACCACGTTTAACATGCTGTTAGCCAGGCGAAGCCCCCAACAGTCTACGGTTATATTTCTCGTTCTGGTTTATTTACGCCACTTTCGTGGTTCAAGTTTTGGTATTTGCGCCAGTTCTCTGGCTTATTCCTTCTTCTCTTCAAGTCAGACCGCTCGATCCGTCCCGCGTTGCTCCTGCCCTTGTATTTCCGATGTTTTCCTTTTGATTCATGCTCCTTCTAATTTTGCTACGCCTATCTCATAAGAAACCTAGCTTCTCAACATAACTTCATTTGGACCACCATTTATAGTTTTAAAATTCTGAATAATTTACTTTGCCAAAAAATTGTACTGAAAACAATTTTGGGTTTGGATAGAGCCGACATTTGGACAGAAATGTCTCTTGTGACCCTAGTGGTCTTATAGTTGTCTTCCTGTAAAAGGAGCCGGGTTAGGCATGTCGTGTTGATGTGTATGAAATAATAGGTGTCGTCTCACAATGATTCTAGCGTCATTTGTGAGGTCCGGTTGTGGAGGGCTGGGTTGGTGTATGGGCTGTGGTGTACGCAAGCGTAAGATCACTGAACTAAAGTGTTTGTAGTTTGAACAACGGATTAAAATAATGGCACACGGGTAGTAACCCATAAGTGCTCCGCTCTTCTTCTTACTCACGTCTGAGTCCGAAGAAGCTCAGCACAGATTCTGCAGCACCGGTGAGGATCCTGAAATACTTTTGGTTAGATTTTTAAGTCAAAATTTTGCCCAGGCAGCGCCTTTATGCTACTCTTTTCGCTTTCCAACTGCCAAGGGACTTTTTTTTACATGCGCAACAATGCAAACGGGCGTTCGATCTCACTACCTAGAGACCAGAGGGAACTACTTAAGTTCGTCCATGAGAAAAAATGCCAGCCCTTACCGAGGGATTGAACTCGGAACCTCTAGCACTCGAGGCGGACACCATGTCTCGAGACGACGGAGCCCCACCCCACCCCCCTCCCCCGAACTAAAGTGCTCTTCGTTGAATGTTTGTTGTTCAGGTTTGATGCGGATGGATCTCTCATGTTCTAAAACTTAAATGATCGACAATGAAGATTGTTTTTTGTTTGTTGGGTTGGGGACTGCACGCACGTATAGCTGACGTGCCATGAAACTAATGTGCTCTCAGATAAGACTGTTGGAAGGGTGGGGGTGGGGTTGTGTGTTGTACTCATAGTGCAGTGGGAAGATAGCTGGAGGGAGGAGGAAGTGGGGAAGGGGAAGAGAGTGGAAAGCCATTTCATATTGTTTCAGTTGCATTCACTTCTGCTACACGTCACTTGCCGGAAGCATTTATATCGCAGTCCTAAGATAGCAAACTAGCGAGCTACTTCAGTGCTGCCAGTAGAGTATTCCAGAATATTTGCTAGTAAGCCTGATGTCACACCTTTTGGTAGTAACTGCCTATTAATACACCAGAAGTTGGTTGTAGACAGATTTATCTGTTCACTATCGGACTAGAGTGAGTCAAACAACAATAACAACTTTTATCATCCCCGTATGGGTTCCAGTGCCCTATTATAGGGAAAACAAGAATATACCCACTGCCTACCCAAAAGCATGTTGTAAGAGTCGACTAACTGGGAGTCTCCTTTGAAGTCTAAATACATCTGCTTGAGAGCCAAGGAACTAGCAGTCTGCATACAAATGAGTCAGATCTGTAAAACAGATGCACACATAACACCCAGGTTCTGGAACAGGACTTCTGACAAGAAGTGGATGAACAACCAGAACTTTCCGCCAGAGATTACAGCTGATGAAGGCAAAGAAGAAAGAAAAAGAACAACTTTTATTTCAGACAATATGACACAGACCCCAGCCATCTACCTATCACGGTTTGCCGATTGACTAGTCGATCGTTATGGGCGCGTTGACCAAGACTGGTGTCTGCAGTGTGGCTTGAGGAAAGCAACGCTTTTATCACGTTTATTATTTTGCTTGATATTTGGATGCCTACAGCGCTTCTGTCTGTTTCTCTTTTTCTAATTTCACCGTTCTAACATTGCAATCGATCATTCTGTCTGCAGTTAGATATATGACCATGCCTTTGATATTCCATACAGCATATGAAAATTATGGATATATTGCTCCGGGTGAGATAAGATTTAATTGGAGATTTCCCACAGCTTCCTGTTTTGAGCAGTGCCGCAATTTGTGGTAATATCAGTTTATTCCAGTGTATCCCAAAGTGCTCAAAACCCCCAAGGCATCACTGTGACCATACAGAGGGGGTGGGGTGGGAGGGGGGTATGATCATAGCCCCGTTTCATCTGGGGCCCGCTGAATAGAACTGTGAACAATGCTAAGCCTTTACGACTCAAAGTTAAGTGCTCAAGAATGAAATCTTTAACATAGAAAGTTTTGAAGTCACGACTTTTTGGGGCTAGAAGAGTTAATCTGTCCATGAGTTATTTATAAAACCATTAACTGTCTATTTGGTTACGAGGCTTTTAGGGATATGGAACTGGTATTTTCATGTCGTTCAAACAGTTTTAGGTTCAAATGCCTATAGGTCAATCCTTTTTTTTTTTAAATAGAATTTAGCTGCCAGGTCGACACAGCCTCCTAAAATTGGTACCAGGAGATGAAAAATAAGGTTGCCGGCTTGATATTGACTACATAACCCAAGGAATGCTCGCGGGTTTATAAAACTGGGAGTCGAATTATCATATACCTAAAGGCAACTGGCGGGAAAAAAATATTTTCAACTATTTATTATACTACATTTAATTACTTATTAATTTAATAGTCACCCAGTTTCTTAACAGAATAATTTATTTCAGTGGTCCTCAGACTTCTTACAACCGCCCCCCCCCCCCCCACCCCAAAAAAAAAAAAAACACAGAGAAACTTGTTTCGAAGCCACCTGACAGCTTACAAAACACAGAGACAAAAACATATGTAGATAGCAGTAATTTTTTTGAATTTCGATGTCACAGAATTACAATGTGCATCAAATGTGGCATATGTTGCTACTTGGCTGTTAAAAATATTAAATATGTGGCTGGAGCTTTGCTTCTGATATACGAATGTTACAATAACATTCGAATTCGATTTCTCCGGACCGTATTTTCACAGAATTGGGTGTCCCTGAGGTGTCAATCCTAGGTAGTGGAATCATCAGCATGTGCTTTGCCTGCTGGCGGAGGCGTTCATGTGTCGCCGCAGATCTCGGTTTTTGGTGTTCTGGATCAATGTTACCATCATTTCTCTTGTTCTGCCTCTTCTACCACTAATAATTCCAGTTGTCACGATATTCTTTAGTGCTCCTTTTCTCATTACATGACTAAATAAATGTGTCTCCTTCTCATTGTTGTATATAATGTTCTACTTTCATTAGCCATTTTCAGGCATTCAATGTTGGTTATTCTAGCAGTCCAAGGTATTTTCAACATTCCTCTCAAGAATCACATTTCAGTTGCCTCCAAACTCTTCTTCATTTGTTTGCCCACATTCCAAGATTCACTACCATACAACAGAACTGGTTTTTTCTTTTAACGTTCTAATACACGTTTTCTGATGTTTAATGAGTGATTTATTACATAAAATACTTTACGTCTTCTGAAAAGCTACCTTTGCCTGGCCCTTTCTGCTCCTAATTTCTGTCACACATCGTCCATCTGATCTTATGAATGTTCCAAAATACTTGAATTTATTGACTGAATTAAGCACTTTCCTTTTTTTTTGCTATGACACATTTTATAGTTATCTTCTCCTTTGATGCAACCATTGTTTCTGTTTTCTTGATAGTCCCTTTTTGCGCTCTCTAGGACCACAATTTCTAATAGTTGTTGCAGGTCTTCTTCGTTGTCAGCTATTGGTACTATATCATCTGCATAACGAAGATTGTTTATATTATAACCTCCAACTGATATTCCTGGTCTTTCCTTGACTTCCTTTAATTTTATCTAACATTAGAGAGATAAGAGATTCGGTGACAAAAACATCCTTGTCTCACTTCCTGCTATATCTGTTCATAACTGCCTACTTTGTTTCCCAATTTAATTGCTGCTTCTTGCTTCCAGTAAATATTTTTGTATTATTCTGAGATCTTTTCCATCAATCTTAATATCATCAAACAATTTTATCATTTCATCATGTTTCACTTTATTAAAAGCTTTGAAATAATCTATGAAGCTTTCTGTTCCTCAATTGATCTGTCTACAAATGTTCGTAATGTGTAAATTGCATTATTCATAACTTTCCCTTTTATAAAACCATACTGATCTTCAATTATTTCCATTATTTTTTTCTTTCTTGTTCTTTTTAAAAATAATTTGGAGAAACGGTTTGGTCACATGGTTTATGAGGTTGATTGTACGTAATTCGTCACATTCAATTACCTCAGGTCTTTTAGGTAGTGCTGTAAATACAGACTTCAAAATATCATTAGGTATATCTCCACTGCAGTAAATATTATTCAACAGTCTAGTTAATATGTCTGCTCCAAATTTACCGAGTAATTATATTTTCTCAATTGTAATTTCATCTAGTCCGGCTGTTTTTCCTTTCTGTATATGTTTGATAGCATCCGAGACTTTTTTTTTTAGGGCCCTTCTATGTTTTTTTTTCTGTTGTTAAATATGTTTGTTTTTTCTCTCCATTATATAATTCTATTATGTATTCATTCAATCTATTTATTTTAGAAGTTTCCTCCATTAATACCTTCCCTGTTTTTGTTTTTTAAGATCCTGTATTTATTCTTATTTTTCTTCTTGTCAAATGGCTGATTTGCCGATGCATACTTTTTTTGGTTCTGTATTGGAATTTATTTCAATTTTGTTGCAATGCTCATTTAATCAATATTATTTTGCTCTTACACTTTTAGCTCTGATTTCTTTGTGTCTTTTATCATACTCTTCTTTGTTTTTTGTTTTTGTTTTTTTGGTCCATCGACTTTAAGATGTCTTCAGTCATCCATTTCTTCTTATCGTTTTGTTTCATTTCCGGTAATAGCTCCTTGCTTGTTTGCTGAACAGAGTATTTCAGCATGTCCCATTGTTCACTTATACTTTGAATTTTAGTTATTGTATTGCGTCGGTTTTTCACAATCACTCTATATTTTTAATCACTTGTAGGATATCTTTACTGTTTCTTTCCTCTCTTCAATCTTGATTTTTACTTGTCCACAGAGTGGGATGTGATCACTATTACAATCAGCACCAGGCTTTGTCTTCACATTTATTAATACATTTCTAAATCTTGTATTATTCATTATGTAGTCAGTTTGGTGGAATGTTTCTTATCAGTGCTTTTCCATGTGTAGAGTCGTCTCTTATGCTGTTTTCACCAAGTGTTTCCAATCATCATATCATTTGCTTTTGCCCATTCTGTTAGTATTTCTTCTCTATCATTTCTCAAACCTAAATCATAATCACTAACTACATTTTTCTATTCTTTCTTCACAGAGTGGAATAGGGAAACAAAAGACACCTGCTTTACCTCGTTACAGAAGTAAGCCAGGGTGGGGCTTTGAAATAACCAAAAATTGCATCCCACGCCGGAACGGAATTGAAATTAGCAAAGGAAAGCGAGTATGATTCAACCCCACCAGGACATCCATTATACTAATAAACACCCAGTGACACAAAGTGCCACCAAGCGGATGAGGATCACCCGTGAAGAGGTCCCAGAAACCCCGTTCAACCATTAAGTTATATTAGGGCCTTCGACTACAGCCGGGCTGGGGCCTTAACGAAAAATTACGTCCTATATTGATTCGACAGATCTTGAATAGCAAATGATAAAACAACTTGGTGTGGATTGTTTGAGGGCCTATGCCCCTTTTAGGGATAGAAAACAGAAAAATAAGAAGCAATACATGCAGATGTATGCTACTTTCAGTGTCTTCATAATTTCTTTACTTACTGTGTAATATTCAGAACCACACAGAAGAGCAGATGATACATTTACATAAGAGGGTTTTTGTAATTCTGATATCATTCCCTGCATAGCGCGATATTCGTAATCCTCTACGATCGGACTGAAGCATTATTGGAATGACTCCCTTTTGGTACAGCTATTTAGAAACTGGAAGCTTGAAAAGGAATGTTACAGTTTAGCATACAAAGTAGTTTATTTGCGAAGGAAATGTGAGGTCATTACATCTTAACCGGAATTTTCCATCCGTGTCTGGCAACTGGTTCATTGCAGGTTAATCGTGTCATGTTTATTTATCATTTGTATGTTTTCTTTTTCTATGCTTTCATGAGCTGTAAATTCCAGCGAAACGTCCTTGTTGTTCGTCCATGTCTGGAATTAGGTTTTGTTCCATAACTTAAGTTTTAAGTGCACATTTGTTTTACTGATCTTGCTTATGTGTATGATGACTGTTGGTTAATCGGCTCTCATGCAAATGAATTCGACTTCAGTTGGATACTGATCGTTTCCGTTAGGTTGTCTCCCCATCATTTGCATCAAGGTGTGTGGATTTAAAAGAATATGCTAATGTTTATTGCTTATTTTTTCTAATTTTATTTTTTATTAGGACAATTCAAATTTTCAGTGTTAGCGGTAAGCATTGTGGTTTATCCATTGTGTACCACATCTCTAATATGAGAATAATTTTGGGAAAATGTAGAGAATACAACATAGTTCTTCATGCTTGTTTCATTGATTATAGCAAGGTATTTGATTGTGTCCAACATCAGAAACTGTGGGCTATTATGAAAAGTATGGGGTTTCCAGCGCATTTGGTGCATTTAATTGAAAATCTTCATCAAAAACAACAAGCAGCAATCAGATCAGCTGGTGAAACATCGGGTTGGTTCAAGGTGCAAATGAGAGTGAGGCAGGGGCTAATTCTCTCACCATACCTTTTCAATATATACGCAGAAAATATAATGAGAAATGTCAAAAATGACCAGACTTGGGACAGTAATGGTCCGCTCAAAATTGGTGGCAACCCTATTCCGGAACTTCGCTTCGCAGCTGACACAACCCTCCTTTCGAACAGCGAAAAGGGAATAAAAAATTTTATATTTGATGTCCAAAAGCACAGCGAAGATCAAAATCTGTTCTTGAATTTAAAGAAAACGAAAATAATGTCCACGGATAAAACTGGCTGTCACCAAAAAATACGATAAGTGGTGAAGAAATTAAAAATGTCAAAAACGTTGAATATCTAGGATCTATAATAAACAGCAAAGGAGACTTTGACATAAATTAAAACGAGGATGGCCATAGCAATGCAAAGATTGAACAGCCTAAAAAGTCTATAGTTAGACACCAACAAGGAGATCAAAATTAGAATTTTGAGAGCATGCATCTTCACTGTAGCAACGTACAGATGTAAGTCGTGGACTATCTCCCAGTCCTTGAGAAAAAGAATAGGGGCTTTTGAGCTGAAATGCTATAGAAAGATTCTCAGAATATCTTTGACGAAAAAGAGGAGAAATACTGACATCTTGAAAGATCTGAACATCAAGGAAGATTGGCTCATAAACAGCATCCTGTCTCAGAAGCGGAAATATTTTGGTCATATCAAGTGCCACGACGGACTGGAAAAAAATTATAGCAGAAGGCATGGTACTAGGAAGGAGGGGGAGGAGGCCGATCAACACGAAGATGGGCACAGGATATAAGTGATTCCTTGAGTAAAAAAGTGCATGAGGCGGGAGAGCTGGCGATAGACCGAGTTTCTCTAAGGCAGACCGTGAAGAGAGCGACGTTCTGCAAAGAACCTGCTACATGATGATGATGACCAGGGAGAGGTGTTGCCAGATAAAGGTGTCGTGGTAACTGAATGTTGTTGTTGTTGTTCTTCTTCTTCGTCTTGTGGTCGTCTTCGTTGTTGTTTACAGAACGGATTTTTTAATGTAATGTAGTGTAATAATACGGGCATTACTAGCTGTATTTGATAATGGCGTCTTGCTACAATATTGATTGTAATGTTACTCATTAGACTTATAAACTACATAGAGAGAGGGAAATGGATAGAAAGCAGTGAAGTGATAGAGATCGAAAGCGTAAGAGACCAGTCAAAAGGCATAGAGAGAGATACAACCAGAGAAAAACAGCTGTAAAGAGTACGGAGATAGAGAAATCATAGCTACCGAGAGCAAGAGGTAGACAAAGAAAGAGCAAGAGACTGAATGCAGCAGAGAGGCAGGGAGACATAGGACAAGCTAAAGGCAGTCGAGAGAAAGAATTAAACATCAAAGTAACTGATAAAGAAATAACTGTGCTTTGTTTAAACAAAAAAATCCCACGGCGAATGTGTTAATTAACGAGGTCCTTGCGCGTTATGAAAGAGACATTAACACAGTTTATGACATCTTCCCTATGTCTCGGTGGCTAAGTCGTTTAGCCGTTTGCCTCCCATTCTAGAGGTCGTTGGTTCGTTTCACGACTTTGTCTTTCGGTTCACGAATGCAGTGTTTAGAGAGACCTCAGAGATCGTCACCGGTATTAAGGAATTCCTGTTTGTGCGACCTATCTGTTAGCGGTAGGCCGTATTGAAAAACATCCCGTGCAATAAAGTCCACACTCAGTACTTTAAATATTAGCTGAAAGCTTCTACGTAAAAATCAACATCGGTTTCTATGCTGAGCATTGCTAAAACGTGAGAACATGACAGCGGGTCGATATGTGTTTCCTAAAAGTTCAAACAAGGCTATTATCACCCATTCCCGAACTTCTTATGTATGTGGCCTCATCACGACAGCTTTTGGTTGTCAGGGAAAATTAAAGAAAACATCATTTATCCTTATCCAGCATCTGGATTCTTCTGCTAAATTTCCAGTTGATAAATCAATTTGACAATGACGTTTGTCCCCTGCTGTTCATTTCAATACCGTATATCTTCAACAATGTGCGTTTTCAATTCCGTAGATGCCCTGTGTGTCAAATATGTCTCTGAGGACAGATCTCCACGCAATTGGACAAGGAATGGGTTTCTTTGGTTACTGTCCTGACGTTTGCTAAAGATGCTACTCAAAATTTGCTTCTTTAACACTTGGAGGCTGAGAGAGGTGATAGGAAACTAGCGTAATGGAAAACTGGGTGAGCTGCGGGGATACAATGCCTAGCAGGGTAAACTGTCAGAACGGTGGCCAGTGTTAAAGTTTCTATAGCGGGATTTATTTTTGCAAGAATGAATCAAGTTTTCCATGACGATCCAGATTCCGACGAGTGCTAGGAAATGTTCTAGACCAGCATGTGTGGTTATAGCATTTATTTGCCAGGGCAGAGAAAGATGTGTGTGCTGTTGTCATTGGCTGGGGTTTCAGCTGAGTCAGTTTCGCTTTGTGCTACAAGCCTATAATGTGAACAATACCGAATGGTGTTAAAGGTGCCGCAACCTAGGGGTTTACGCACCTTGAGCGCCATAAATATTTTTGGGGCACTCAGCCCTCCCCTCTGCCCGAATAAATTTTAGAGAGCATAACCCCCCACCCCCACCCCGCCTCCTGGATCCAAATCATATACATCAACGTTATTTTTTAAAGCATTTGGTTATTTATTTCCGATTATTTTAAATATATTTGACTCCCCCTCCACAATTTTTTCCTCTCTGCCCCCCCCCCTCCCCCCACTTTCCCCGACTGTCATGGATAAATTTATCAACCCACCTCACATGTCTTTTGTGTTATATATTAGCTAAAGAGGGGTAGAGAGTTGGAAAACAAGTCTATAGACAAATGGCCTGTTTGACGGTTCTTTCTGGTATGTCTTTGCTGTTCAGCTGCCCTTGTTCTAGATGTCTCTTAGATCGCCGCACCATTTCTGAATTTATGTGCGCTATGAAATCCGGTCTTGTGCTGCAGCCTCTGGGTGTCAGGGTTTACACTGAAGGCTTTCAATCTGGATTGCATAACTACAAGGCAGATCACAGATACCCCCTCAAACCTTCAGAGAAGTTATCATTTGGACGCCTGTAACGGCTACTGCAGTCATGTGTAGCCTGCAGTCATGTGTAACAGGCAGTCATGTGTAACATGCAGTAATGTGTAACCTGCAGTATTGTGTAACCTGCAGTCATGTGTAGCCTGCAGTCATGTGTAACCTGCAGTCATGTGTAACCTGCAGTCTTGTGTAACCTGCAGTCATGTGTAACCTGCAGTCATGTGTAACCTTCAGTCATGTGTAACCTGCAGTATTGTGTAACCTGCAGTCATGTGTAACCTGCAGTCTTATGTAACCTGCAGTCATGTGTAACTGCAGTAATTTGTAACATGCAGTCGTGTGTAACCTGCAGTATTTGTAACCTGCAGTCGTGTGTAACCTGCAGTCACTGTAACCTGCAGTATTGTGTAACCTGCAGTCATATGTAACCTGCAGTCATGTGTAACATGTAGTTTTGTGTAACCTGCAGTCTGTGTCGGGTGAGGGCGACTCACAAACAGATCCTTTCATGCAATTTATTCTTCACCTTGAAAACGCAAGACACGAGACCTCTGAGACGATCGAATGTCGTCATTAAGAAAAATTTTGCTTTTCACAAAACGTCAATCAAAACCGGTTGTTATCATTATTCATTTTATCGGTTACTCTCCTAACACTGGAGCTGTTAAATCAATTCTCAATGACATTTGTTCTCAGCAGTTTGTTTCAGTGTTGTGTGTCTCCGGTGCTGGGTATTTCTTTCATATTAAGTATGTTCTTAGGGACGTGTCTCTTCTTCTGTTTTGAATGGATGTGTTTCTTCCGTATCCGTTACGATCGATGCTCGCAAATAAGTTAACTATTCGTGTGTTTCCGTAAAGTTAGTTGGGTGTCTTTTACAGGATGTTGCAGAACCAAATCTAGCATCTTGGCTGTTGTGGTTTTTCTAGGCAAATTTTCCTTCAGTAGTTTGCTATTTGCCTCTAAACGGTCGACTATCGACCAGAATTGTCGAAACTAAAGCTAGACGTCTGCTGCCAAATCGCATGCAGCCGGAATCGAACCCATGACGCAAGCATTGCAAAGCACAAAATAACACATAACGACGCATATAACCCTCGCATTCACCAGTGACCTAAAGGGGTCATTTACTTACTCTCTAGTCTATATAAAGAATGGTAAAATAACACTCGTTCTAGCAAAATGAGGAAAGTGTTGGCAAGATCGAAGCACCATGACCTATTGCATTGCCTGTTAGTGGCCAGCTTAAAACAAGTAGATAATTGGTCTGAATTCGTGAATGAAGAGACTGAGCTTTTGAGCCTATGGCAGCTGGAAGTTAAGCGTATAATGTGCTCTAAAATACTGAGCTTATGGCAACTGAAATGTGATATTATACAGTGCCTGGAAATACTGCACCTATGGCACCTCGAAAGTGTGCGTATAAAATGCCTTGAAATACTGCGATGATGGCAACTAGAACGTGATATTGCAAAGTGATTGGAAATACTCCGCTTATGACAGTTGGAACGTGACTTATAAATTGTCTGAAAATACTGAACATATGGCAACTGAAACATGACATTATAAAGTGCCTGGAAACACTGCGCTTATGGCAACTGGAACGTCACATTATTTAAAAAAAAAAAAAAAACGGAAATACTGCGCTTATAACAATTGGAACAAGACAGTATAAATTGTATGGAAACACTGTCCTTTTGGCAACTGGAACGTGTGCGTTTAAAGTGCCTGGAAGTACTGAGATTATGACAACTGGAAATTGTGGCGATAACTAAAATACCGGCATTAAGGATGAACAAGTTTTAGTGAGTTTTCCACGAAAAAGAATTGTTTAGGATTTGGGAATGTTTCAATGTACATTATCATCGCGGCGTCTGTTGCTTAGGGGTTGCAAGTCCGACTTGTAATTCCAGCGTACCGCGATCGAAACCCACAGCTGGCTGCGTGGATTTTTATCATCTTATGGGGCGTCGCAGGTCGACCCAGCCTAAAATGGGTACCAGGATAGATGTCCTGGGGAAGTAAAGATGGCTGGCGTAATGCTGACCACATTACCTATCTAGTGCCGATTGATCTGTAGAAAAAAATTAGAGATTTTTCCATGTGCCCGATGTATACTGTTTATAGCGTGTGCAGTCAGTCCCTGTCTGTAATGTATACTGTTTCCATCATGTGCAGTCAGTCCCTGCCTGTAATGTATACTGTTTATATCATGTGCAGTCAGTTCCTGCGTGTAATGTATACTGTTTATGTCATGTGCAGTCGGTCCCTGCCTGTAATGTATACTGTTTATATCATGTGCAGTCAGTCTCTGCCTGTAATGTATACTGTTTATATCTTGTGTAGTCAGCCCTGCCTGTAATGTATACTGTTTATATCATGTGCAGTCGGTCCCTGCCTGTAATGTATACTGTTTATATCATGTGCAGTCAGTCCCTGCCTGTAATGTATACTGTTTATATCTTGTGTAGTCAGCCCTGCCTGTAATGTATACTGTTTATATCATGTGCAGTCAGTCCCTGCCTGTAATGTATACTGTTTATATCTTGTGTAGTCAGTCCCTGCCTGTAATGTATACTGTTTATATCCTGTGCAGTCGGTCCCTGCGTCTAATGTATACTGTTTATATCATGTGCAGTCGGTCCTTGCGTGTAATGTATACTGTTTCCATCATGTGCAGTCAGTCCCTGTCTGTAATGTATACTGTTTATATCATGTGCAGTCAGTTCCTGCGTGTAATTTATACTGTTTATATCATGTGCAGTCGGTCCCTGCCTGTAATGTATACTGTTTATATCATGTGCAGTCAGTCCCTGCCTGTAATGTATACTGTTTATATCTCGTGTAGTCAGCCCTGCCTGTAATGTATACTGTTTATATCATGTGCAGTCAGTCCCTGCCTGTAATGTATACTGTTTATATCTTGTGTAGTCAGTCCCTGCCTGTAATGTATACTGTTTATATCATGTGCAGTCGGTCCCTGCGTGTAATGTATACTGTTTATATCATGTGCAGTCGGCCTTTGCGTGTAATGTATACTGTTTATATCATGTGCAGTCGGTCCCTGCTTGTAACGTATACTGTTTATATCATGTGCAGTCGGTCCCTGCCTGTAATGTATACTGTTTATATCATGTGCAGTCGGTCCTTGCCTCTAATATATACTGTTTATATCATGTGGAGTCAAATTAAAAATTCGCGGAACAGACATTGCCTGGCCACCTAAGGTTCCGACGTGCCTAAATACATCACTTTCGAATTGATGTTCTAGTGACAAGCTTATTCTTGTATACACCACAGACGTTTTATACCTAAAGTTCCACATCTCTCCAACCTTTTACTTCCCCTGATCAGAGTTTACTTTTTGCTTTTCTGCTTGTTTTACCCCAGCTGGACATCACACAAGCAATAAACACCCAGTGACACAAAGTGCCACCAGGCGGATGAGGATCACCTGTGGAGAGGTCACAGAAACCCCTTTCAGCCGATTAAGCCATAATTGTGACCCAGCTGTATCCAGAGCTCCCAGCAAAAGCCAGGGTGGGGCTTTAAATAACGAAAAATTGCGTCCCGCAAGATTTGGATAAAACTACCAATTTACTTTTTCGCTTGCTCGCTCATCTATAAAAGCTATACCTGTTTGTAACGCTGACTTTATGCTTGTCTTCCCATGTTCTATCGTTTCTCTTCCTATCGCGTACAATCCTTATTGGACCACGTCTATGTTTGTGACCTTTGGCTAAGATATCAATTACTAGCTGTCGAACAAGTGATTAGAAAGGATTATCATTACAGCACTCCGGACAGATCCATAGGTGCTCCGATCTTCTTCTCAGAAGCTCCACAAGTGTAAAACGACTGATGACGCCTGTTCTGTGTTGGTAAATGAAAGGTCTTGTCCCCTTAGTAAAAATGTTCATTTCTTGCAGCTCCAGGCTGCATCCCCATGCCCATCAGTCTCGACAGGGATATGGAGTCATGTCCTTTGGCGTGCTCCTCTGTACAGTAAGTTCAGCGTATGGCATTGGTAACATCACTTCTGTCCAGTACTGGACCAGCCATAGCAACTGCAGTGTCAGCAAGATAGTCTGAACGCTCCTTCCCTTAGAAACCCGCATCACCTGGCCCAGAGATGAAGGCTAGGGCAGATATTCGTGAAGTGCTTAGTGATGCAATCCATTCTTACCTGATAACTCTAAATTGGATTTTTTTTTTAAGCATTTTCATTGAGTCACTAAGATTGCATAGGTGTGTGAACTTTTGAGTTCCAAGTCATGCTAATGCCCTTGTTACAGCCATAGTTTCCATTGTAGGGCTACCAGTTGTAACAGCAAAAGCGCCATTCATCTCCTTGATCCCCCCTCCCCCACCGCCTTAAGCTTACTGTGAATGCCCACGCACTTCGCTTGCCCCGAATTACTGACCCATCTGTGTAAACTATAGCATCACCTTCATCTGTGTTTTTTGTCAATCAGTGTTCTGGCTAAAGTGTCAACAATGCCAGGAGTCTGCTCTCTACAGCTTCCATCAAGTGTGATGTGGACTGTCGGGACAAGTTACTGTAGGGACACCGACACACGCTCACATTTTACAAAGCTCAGTCTTCTTATAATTTTCTCGCTTGTGGCTATTAAGTCTTAAGTGTCCATTTATTATTGTTGTTTTTTTTTATTACTTATAATTATTATTGTCGGCTCTGTGGCTTAGTCGCTTTGAACGCTTCGTAATGCCGGGTTCGATCAGAGCTGCGGGTAATGCGCCTTGCGTTGGTTTCGACAGTGGTATCAAGAAAGCTGACCGTCCAGAAACCATTGGCAAACTAATGGACGTAAATTTGCCTAGAAAAACCACACAACAGCCAGGGGCTGATTTTTACATTCCTTTTTTAGTGTCCATCTTTCACAGTTCCTAGTTGTCTGGAGTGTTTGTAGTGATGTTATATTAAATGCTTTACTGTGTCATTTTGACTAGCATAGCAGTACTATCTAGTCTGGGAGCTTAATTGTAGTGTGGAAGTCAGGCCAAGTTGCACCCAGGAATGTTTGTGTATTCTGCAGTGCCATAATTCGAGTCGCCTCACCCCTGAAGTAGGTTGGGTGTTCTTTGAAGCTGCGGAATTCCGCCTAGACTATTTCGAGCCAACATCTCAACATTTAAAAACTACTCTAGAGTGGCATTTGGTTTATTAAGGGAAACCCTAACAAAAGCACGTGACTCTAGCAGTATGTGACAATCACAGCATTCAAGACCGGCTCACATTAGCTCCATCTCCCTCAACAGACAGCGAAGAGTTTTCATACTGATGGTACACGCTGTCATCTGGCTGGCTATTCGTCTTGCCTTCCCTCTGAGTTTCGAGTTGCGCCCAGAGACCACAACCACTTCTCTCTGTATCATTCTCTCCAAGTACGGATTTTCAGTATCTTTCATTTCACCTGTTAGCCTGCCCCGAAAATTCTGAGATCACCTCTGCCTTGTGCAGTTGCAGTACATCCCAAAATGGGGCCATTCCAGTCAGCTTATCTGTCTGCTCATTCCCAAACACACCTGAATGGCCCGGGTTAAAAATCCATGTGACTCTCACCAAGTGCGACCTCTGGAATGATGTATTCCATACTAAGAAAACCTGACTCCACCTTCCTGAGCATCCGTTGCCAATACGGTATTATGACTTTATGTGTGGAGGATATTTTTTCTACCCATCGGAACGACGCAGTTACCGCCTAAACCTCCATTTTCATGCTAGATGTGGTGATGTCATATGCCAAGCTCTCTTCGGTTGCTTAGACGCCATGGCTGAGCAGCTAGACGCTCGCCGCGGATCGGAACGTCGTAGGTTCGCTCCCTGGCGGAGCCTGCTTTTTTTTTTTTTTTTTTAATGACCCTAGCGCCCAAGTCGACCCAGCCTCTAGTGGGTACCAGGTGCAGTCCCGGGAAGTAAAGGCGGCTGGTGTGATGCTGACCACATAACCCATCTTGTGCCGATTGGTCTATAAAATAAAGGTCTAGCCATATGGTCTATAAAATATAGGTCTAGCTATATATGCCCTATGCGCCTAAAGGCGTGAAAAAGGGTTCTTTAATATTTACTTTACCTCGGTTGCTTTTGCAACGAAGCCCAATCCACTTTTTCTGCCCCTGCCAACTGATCCATTATTGTATACAGTCACATCTAGCCAACAGTTGTCCTCTGTCAGCTATTGAACCTCTGCATCTGCACGGTCCCCGTCCATTCCCTGCACTCTCGTCCCAAGGTAATTGCTACTGTGTGCAACTCTTCACTGCCCTCTGACGCCTTTACCCATTCTTCTCCTCGGCTAATTTCTAAAAAGCTGAGACCCTGTTGATTGTCTTTTCGACCTGGGTCATTTAGAATCTGCCCTCTTTAGTCTATCGCTAATCACATTTCCAGTTCCCTATGCAGGATATAGTACGTATCGTCTGTCACTATAATATAGTACCCAGCCAGCAGAATACGATATCCATAGCCAAGATAGGTCTCATTACAACAACTGGTGAGTCCCTTGTGCATT
This sequence comes from Candidula unifasciata, assembly GCA_905116865.2. Classification (NCBI taxonomy): domain Eukaryota; kingdom Metazoa; phylum Mollusca; class Gastropoda; order Stylommatophora; family Geomitridae; genus Candidula; species Candidula unifasciata. Next base: position 88,823 of record CAJHNH020007701.1, read on the forward strand.
CCAGAACGGTTCGCATAGCCTCATTTTGTATGCGTTCCAGTTTCTCTAGCGGAGTCTTTGGCACATTTAGCATCCCCACACCATATATTAATGGCTGACCTAACTCGGCTCTAACTGAGTGTGTATAATACCTTGCTCCATATCAGCAGCAGTCATAACCTTTAGTGCATTAATTCCTTTCTTTGCTCTTACGATAACTGCATAGATGTGGTCTTTGAAAGAGTCCTCTGTCAAATGTAGCGAATAAATATTTTAGTGCGTTTCCTCCTCTGGCCACTTTTCCACTTACTGTGATCTTGACTGTCATATCAATCTTACAGAAAGCAAACAGCTAGAGCGCCACGCTTTGTTATCGGGAAAAACACCACCCTTAGCATTTAATCTGCAAGCAAGCATTTCAAAAAGACAAAGGAAGCAAGAAGTCATGGGGAAAAGCACATGTTTAAACAAAAAATCTGGAAAGGGGGAATGTAGGTGATGATGTCAGTAGAGCGGACTCTCGGAAACACTACTACAGTGCTCAGTAGAGGGGAAGATAAGAGACAGACCAAAAAAGAGCTGGATACAGAACGTGACTGGCTGGACAGGCCTTAAATATGCAACCATTATGTCCATCGCATCTGACCATTAAAGATCGGTCAGTCCGCAGCAACAGGTGACCCAACGACACTCAGTGCTATGGATAATGATGATGATAATGATGATGATGATGATGTCATTAGAGCATAACTCTAGTGTTAATGATTTAGGCCATGTGAATGAATACTCTCTTCGTCTAATATTAATTTATTTGCAGGGCAAATACAAACTGTGTACTCTGAATAACACTATTTGATACAAGTTATGGTACGATCACCGAATCTAACATAGTTCGGACTGGTAATCTTAGTTTCAGCTTCACAGTAAACGGGTCACCCCATAGTTGCTCCGCTCCTGTGCCAACGAAAAACACACAGAATGTTTATCATAGTCCCTTGTGGAAATATTGACAGCCTGTTGTCTAGCATATGCACTTATATGAACATCAGGATCTTGGTCTGTATAAGGTCTGTGAAAGCATTTAGTCTGGCCCTCTCAAGGGAATTGCAGGTGGGAGGAAAAACATCACCATCATCAAAACCAGTAGGCATCACACACACACACACACACAAAGCAGTTACAGTTATCACATTATATTCAAGATAATTAATTGTTTTGCTAATTGACGCCTCCCATTTTTAAGTAGATCACAGTGTATGGTTCACAACTTAGATAAATAACAAAATGGCATTTAGCGGGGGGGTGGGGCGAATGAAACAGGTCCCTCGCCCCATGTTTTAGTACTTGTCAAACAGTACCTGCTGTGGAACTTCACGTAATTGCCTTCCCCGATGTTTCAAAGTACCAGCGAAATATCCAGGCTGGTGGAAATTACCGTGAACAACAGCACAGTGAACATCCAGTGAGCATTTGCTTAAAGTGACTGCGAAATTTTCTGGAGCTAAAGAAATACAAGTAGAAATTAATTGCGTGATTAGAATCGCTTAACATATAAACAATCTGGTGGCAAAGGTATTTCACGGACCAGGAGGCCGAGTATTCCTCTACATCCCAGTAGTGATTTGTGAGTAGAAAAAGACATATTGGAAAGTGAAGAAGGCAAAACATAACTGTACTTGTCAACAACATCAGCATAATCTGTCTCTGTACGTCGCAAAAGCGTCTATTGAAGGCAAGGTTGTAAATGCTTGTGAAGGAGTTTCGTAACCGAAACGATGTTCGGATCTCTTGGGCAATAAGGAAGTTGCACACTGTGAGTATTATAAAAGGCAGGAAAGCGTATAATGACACTACAGTCAACTGAAGGGCTCTGTAGAGCGTTGTATTTTCCTTTGTACACCTTCCTTCGTTATCAAACGTTGATGTCCATAAGACTGGAGCACAGATGACCGCGATGATTGCACCAACTATTGCTACAGCCAAAAACGCTTTCTTATTTGATAAACACGACAAAAAATGTACTTGAAACGGATAACGTACAGCTATCAAACGTTCTACTGCCATCATCACTAAAATCCATGGAGAGAAAGTTACCAGGAAGTTTCCTAGGAATTCTAACAAACGACATCCTGCTGCTCCTATGGGTACCTTGTTCAACAACAGCTGGTAATACAGTATCTTGATGAAAATGGCCAAGTTGTCCGATATAGCGAGGATAGCAACATACAAGACGAAGGAGACCTTCAGGTGTCGCATGCAGCAGATGGTTAACACAGTTGCCAGATTTCCTGTGGAAGATAAGTTGAAAATAACGTATTCTCGTAAATCATTTAAAGTAACTCATTTTCAATTCTTATGTTAATTACATTTCAACATATGCCGGTGACAGTCGCAGAGCCACTAAAGACAGGGAGAAAAAGTTAAATGCATTTGGAAAAAAAATGTCTTAGGAAACTAATGAAGGATAAATAATGTGAATTCCAGAAAGGCAAAGAAATGATACGAGAAATGTCCCTGACAAATCGTTGCGTCTAATGTTCTAAAGGTTTGAATGAATCAAGAATTGACATCACTGTAATCGGGACATTCCCATTTATGCTCATTCCCCTTCTTCAGTAATCAATTAAGAGGTTTCATATTGATGGTGCCAGTTGTAACCTGGTTAAATATTCGCCTATTTTTTTTCCTACTGCGGGTAGAAAATCGCCCAGATACTCTGTTCCATCCCTGGTGAACATCTCCTGATGTGAATGCTCTGTCTGTTTTGTCAAACCGTTTACTTTATCTCATAAAGCCTTTCCCACGACCTCTTTATCATAAGGTAGATCACCTATAATCTGTCAGCCTGCTCATTGTTACGCCCACCCGAAAATAATGGGCAAAAAAATCCACTACTGTGGTGTCTTGTCTTAAGAACTTAATTCATTCGTGGCTGTGATGCGTATCTTAAAAATTTCGTGCCTCGAAACCCAATTTTCTATCATATCTTACTGGATATAATTATTCCGTTCTCAGATTAAAAAGTTAACACTTCACCGATGTCTTTGCTACTGGTAGTGGATTGCAGTTTTGCAATAGGTCTTTGTAAATAGTATAAGCTTTTAGAAAGATCATATTTTAAAATACACTACCTGCTTTCAGTTAAAATTTTATTAATCCAGACGTGTAGTAAAGTTTCCATTTATTCCAGACCTTTATTTCTTCGAGATGACACTATAGATATTCTTTTAGTTCTGTGATCACATCTAGTTTCTCTTAAAAATATGCTTTCTTGAGAACAGTAGCTATGGTTGCCTTGGACAAGGTATACTGTTTGCACAAATCAGTTTTTCTGACTTCTTTCTCATATTTTCTAGCAATCTCTTCTAAATTTTTTTTTTCTTTGGTTCCTTTGACCCCTTTATGGAAATCTAGCTGACCATCCAGGGGCGACTTCCATATCCATGAGGGTTATACATCAAGACGTTGTACTAACCCTCCTGTAGGTATCTTCTAGATCTAGTGTTAATATCGCAGTTTTATGAGGTTTGAGGTTTTGAACAACGGATCAACATCATAGCACACGGGTAGTAACCCATAAGTGCTCCGTTCTTCCTCTAACTCAAGTCTAAGTCCGAAGAAGCTCAGCACAGTGCACAGGCTCTGTAGCACCGGCGAGGATCCTGAAAAACTTTGGGTAGATTTTTAACTCCAAATTTAGCCCGGCCAGAGCTGTTAGGCTACCTTTTTTCGATTTCCAACTTCCAAGGGATTTTGTTACTCCCCATTCCCCTGGTTCCAGATTATAGTTTTCTTTATATTCTTGTAATCTGCAGCCGGCCACTTTCTCTATAATCTTGCCTCCTGATTTGTGGAATTTTCACCTACAGTCTAAATTGACCAGTGATTGTGCAAATTCATTTATCACTATCTCATAACACAGTCACATCAAGCATGTCAGTACCTTCCCACATAGCATCTTCTTAACCATTGTTGTCCATTTTCCAGACCAGCTACTGTTACTCATTCTGTTTTCTCAGTGATAAGTCTTCGAAAGCTACTTTAGCTAGGATACACTCGGAGGATTGATCATGAAAAAGTTATTAGGCTTTGTAGTGAATGATAGATGGCTAGAAGATATTGGGGTCGGCCTCCACTATGGGGTCACTACACCAAAAAATATTTTTGTATTATTTACAGAGTTAGAGCAGTTATTTTATAATGGTCATTTGTAGGGATACATGGTATTAAATTTGTATACTTTAAGTGCAAAAAAAAAACCATGGTTGTCATGGCAATAGCCGCCATCTTGTGAAAAAAAAACAATATGTGCTTAGAATCCTAAACTTTTAAAAACAAACATACGTATTCAACAATAGATGATAGATTCCTAAACTTTAATTTTATTTAGAGGTACAGGTGTAGTTTTTTTTTTTTTTTTTTTTTTAACTTTAAACATGTTTTTAAATATTTTTCGTAGAATTTTAAAATGCAGGTTTATTGAAAAGGTCAAAGAATATAGCATTATAAGAAAGTAATTAATATTTTAAAAAAAAAACTTTCTAACATTTATTTTAAATAGACCAGTCCCTATAATATTATTTAACGAGTATCCATACTGATTTTCATGTTTCTAGTCTTTATATTAATTAACATTTTAAGATTTCACACACACAACAAACAGAAAAATAGAGATGTGATAAAACTGACTTTTAAACCTTTTTTTTTTATCTCAAAAAAGTGCATGGGTTGGTGTCTTGAGTATTACTTTTCAATGCTAAATTGTTTACAAATGACATAAACTTTGTGTGTAATTTATTCTACGAATGCCGAACTTTACAAAAACAAACACATTAAAAAGGTGATATTTTTGTCATAAATTGGAAAAAATACCTTGTAGTGACTCCTTAAGATGTAGGCAAACCGGAAATGAATGATTCAGGTACTGACGTGGAATCAGTAGAACATGACTAATGGATCGCATTGGGGTTGGGTATAAAGAGGAGAATATGGAGCGGTGACAGGGAACTGAGTGTCTGGATAAAAAATGTAACATTGTGTGAGTCAGGAAAGGTTCTGAAATTTAATGCAGTGTGGAAGATTATTTTTATCGCTAGCTGGTTTTGCTTGGCATATTAATAATTGCCATGAGTTGTACTTCACAGGCCTTTATGCAGTTCTATGGGTCACTGCAGAAGAGAAAGTTGGAAATTTGCCAACTAAGGTATTATTGATTATAATGCATATCTGTGGAAGCTGGGATATCACAATGGTTGGACCTTGTCTACGAGCTTTAACATTTTTCGTCTTTGGAATAGGAAGAATTATTATCAATATCACTAAGCTTGTCCCCTAAGTTAACTTACCCTAAAATTGGTACCCAGACATGTCATGTGAAGTAAAAGCGGCCTTTATGATATTGAGCACATCATAAAGTGAGTGCCGTTTGGTTTTTCAAAATATGAGTTCAACATTATGTGTATCGATGCGCCTCTAAAGCGAAAGGGAACTTTCGTCCTGACCTTGTTTGTAGTTTCTTGCCTCCGTCAGCAGGACCAACACATCAAGGATGAGAATCCTACAAGTAAAATTCCCGGAAAGCCCACTTAAACCATAAGGTTACACATCTCCCCCTACCCCCCCCCCCCCCCACCCCCCTACCTGACCCAGGTGGCGACGAAGAGCCTGAAGCATTTGTTTCTTTTCTGGTCTTACTCTCTCGTTTTCATAAGCATGTTGATTCCTTTTAGATAGTTTTGAATTTTGACAACATATTTTAACAAAGCTAGATAAATTACAGTCTGCTACACACACACACACACACACACACACGCACACACGCACACGAGCACACGCGCACACGCGCACACACGCACACGCCCACACACACACACATACATACATACATACATACATACATACATACATACACACACACACACACACACATACATACATACATACATACATACATACATACATACATACATACATACATACATACATACATACATACATACATACATACATACATACATACATACATACATACATACATACATATACATACATACCATACATACATACATACATACATACATACATACATACATACATACATACATACATACATACATACATACATACATACATACATAACATACATACATACATACATACATACATACATACATACATACATACATACATACATACATACATACATACATACATACATACATACATACATACATACATACATACATACATACATACATACATACATACATACATACATACATACATACATACATACATACATACATACATACATACATACATACATACATACATACATACATACATACATACATACATACATACATACATACATACATACATACATACATACATACATACATACATACATACATACATACATACATACATACATACATACATACATACATACATACATACATACATACATACATACATACATACATACATACATACATACATACATACATACATATACATACATACATACGTACGTACGTACGTACGTACGTACATACATACATACATACATACATACATACATACATACATACATACATACATACATACATACATACATACATACATACATACATACATACATACATACATACATACATACATACATACATACATACATACATACATACATACATACATACATACATACATACATACATACATACATACATACATACATACATACATACATACATACATACATACATACATACATACATACATACATACATACATACATACATACATACATACACATACATACATACATACATACATACATACATACATACATACATACATACATACATACATACATACATACATACATACATACATACATACATACATACATACATACATACATACATACATACATACATACATACATACATACGAAAGAAGTTTGAAGAATATCTGAATTAGCAATGCAGAGATTAAACAGCATGAAGAACCTATGGCAAAGCATGGGCAAAGTAAAAATCTTGAGATCAGGCATTTTTCCTGTGGCCACTTACGGTTTTGAGTAGTAGATTCTCACTCAATCACTGAAGAAAAAGAATGGAGCTTTCGAAGTGAAATGTTATAGAAAAATTCTTAGAATACCGTGGATCTAGAAAAGAGAAAAACATCGACATTTTACACGAGTTGAACATCAAGGAGAACTGGCTCATAAACAGCATCCTGTTCCGAAAGTTGAAGTTTTAAGGTCACATCAAACGTCATGGTAGCTTGGAAAAGACGGTGATGGAAGGTGCAGTTTGGTGAAAGCGAGGCAAATGTCTACCTCCGTGTAGATGGATACAGGACATTGACGATGGACTGGCATTGAAAGCACATGGGGCTGGAGAGCTGTGTAGGGAAAGGGATACTTTCAGGCGTGACGTGAAGAAAGCGACGTTCTGTAAAGTACTTGCTGATAGATGATGATGAAGATATATAAATATGTGGTGTGTGTATGTATGTGTGTGTGTGTGTGTGTATGCTCTGTGTCACTATTTCTTTCTCACCATGCGTCATGCGCACCTGTATGTGTGCATGCATGTTTGTGATGTGGCTTCGATTTGTAATGGCGTGGTGCCGGATTCAATCCCAGCTGCAGACTTTTCGCAGCAGACCACTTATCATTCGTTTTGACAGTATCGTCAAAAGCCAACAGCCAAAAATATGCTGTGATACGTTCCCCAGCGTCATATAAAGAACATACAACTAACTTTACCTAACAATATATACATATATATATATATATATATATATATATATATATATATATATATATATATATATATATATATATATATATATAAAGGTTTTCCTACGTGTATGTTCAAAGCTGCATTAAGCACTTCGCTAGAAATGTGAAAAAAGAAGACACAAACAGCAGACTGAACAGTATATTGCCTGGCATATGTATCTCGTCAGGTGCATACTACAGCAACAATTACACAGCTAAAGCAAGTAAATTTATCCTTTATACCCGAAGTGCAAGTTCAATAACAATCAAACGCAACTGTCTGTTTTACCAGGGCAGCCGCAATGTCAGAATTATGATTCATGAAATTAGGCAAAATATACCGGGCAATAAATTGTGCAATCTATTGTTTGCATCTTCTTTATTCAAGTTAACAACGGGGAAACATTGCTTTGACTTACCTGGAAACCCAAACGCAAAGATGACCCACAGGTAGTAATTGCTAAAAATGTAGCTGATTCTGTATATGCCCCCTGTACTGAAATTGTCCACCTCGGTGAAGTTATGAGTCTTATTTAAATGCAGTGAATCATTCTGTTCAGTGTACATCGTTGCTATTTGTTTTAGTTCATTTTAAATGAAAATGTCGTACTTATTAGTTTAACACATTTTCAATATTCCTAATAATTTTTTTTATCCACAGTACTATACTCGTAACGACGTCTATTGCTTGTGGATTCCTAACGCATTTTAACATTTTCGACATACCGTGGCTCCACGTCAGCTGAAGGTGGTTTGGCAGGACCGTTTGTGTTGATTTTGAGGTAAGTATTAATTGCCTCACTTTCCAGAAAGCAATAACAAACTACTCAATGTAAAGTTTCTAAGTAAAACCATGCATTATCCAATAAAAACTTGGGTTGGTTTTGTACGTCCTGTAAAGGATATACGGTTGACCTAACTATATTCTGAAGTTGATCAAAGGCAACGTTTTCATTTGTCAAAATATATGTGCTCAACGCTTTAAGTCACAAATTGTTTTTACCGATTCAGTAACATGCGAAAAGTAGTATTGCCATTGTGAGCTTTAAAAAAAATAATTGCCCTTTTCAGTCCAACTCGATTTCCTAACAAATACGCATGGTTGACAATAGTCATAATAAAAACAGTGTCGTGTGTAACGTTCACAGAAGCAACATATTCTGCAATGCTTATTGAAATATCCAGCAAAATGTCTTCGATTTGCTGGGGCTATATTCAAATAGTATAACAATGTGCTTGTTGAAATATCCAGCAAAATGTCTTCGATTTGCTGGGTCAGATTAAAAAAATATAACAGTTTGCTGGTTGAAATATTCAGCAAAATGTCTTCGATATGCTGGGGCCAGATTCAGATAATGAAACAATACGCTAAACTTGTTTGACAGACACTAGTGAGTGCTGGCTGTAAATGAAGCCTCTCTTGTGGTATAAAGAGTTCAACGCATAATATGTTCTACTCAATAAAATAATTATTTAGCAATTTATCCATGAATTGCTTGCAACATTTTTTTAACACTGGGCAATTCTTTTAGACAAATAAATGAAAATTGTCAAGTCTTTTTATCTTTAAGATGCACATTAATCATAACAGTATTATGTTGTTTCCCCGCTTCCACGGCTACTATAAACAAACTATTAACCAAGTTGTTTCTACTTGTCACCATAAAATATGCTCGTTTAGCCCTCTAAGACATACGAATCCTTGTTTCATGTCACATTTCCTTGTCTGCACTGGCATTCTCTGCGAGAGGATGGCCGTCCATTTGGATCTTACACAATCACAAAAGCCCACTCTCACATCCCAAACCGTCGTTTGCTTGCAGGCGTCATTAACAGAATCAATACTTGTATCTTGACGCGACAGACAAGTTAGAATGACAAAGGAGTGAACTCTTTTGAGTTATTAAAACTGACTTTAGAATGATTAAAGCCGATTTATGTAAAAAGAGTAAAGTTGATCTTTGTAATATGATTAAAAATGGCATCTTTGGAATGATTACACTTGACCTCTTAATGATTAAATATGACTTATTTAAGACTATTAAAGTTCACTTATTTAGAAGATTACCGTTGATCTTGTACTCCTTTGCGGATCCCAGAGACCCAGGTAGGAGAGGAGAGTGTGGATTCACTGCCCCTCAACAAGTTCAGCATATGTTGTAAAAGGCGATTTACTAAGGGTTTGTTGAAATCAGGTGTGACATGAATCTCTATAGAAGGTCATAGTTTTTACAGACTTGCAGGTGATTAGAGATGCGGATGAACTGACTAAGTGTTAGTAAGATTTAGTTTTCGAATAAACACGGGGAAGAAACTGGTTTGACAGCGTCACAATTGATTTGACTTGCATTACATACAACTTGTTAGAAGGTCATAGTCTGACACAGGCCTGCAGAGGATTAAGACCTGCAGAGAATTAGAGATGTAGTAGGAATGGTGAAAAAAGTTAGTAAGGATTGGTTTTCAATGACTAGCTAAGGTAGAAAGTACGGAAGAAGAGGGTTTCAATAGGACATGGTCGATCTGACTTGTAGATAAGAAGAGTTCTTGAAATTTAGCGAGCTAGAGAACGGTTCCTTCATTCCTTCCCCTTTTTTTTTCTCTCTCTTCCAGTCTGCTTCATGGAAACTTGACATCTTACACAATCCAATCTCAGTCTGAATGGCAAACAGATATCCTCTTCAATCTTCAAATAAGTTACAATTGGGGTACCTATAACGGCTTCCCCACCTGGAAGTGCATACCTTTGCAGTTGTGCGCTAGGATGGAGCTAATATCTTATATAACCTAGAGATTTGCGGTATAATCTTGATGTATAGGTTCGGCGGTTTCATTCTATACATAGTATTGTTTAAAGGGACAGTACGACTTTATTGCACAGGATGTCCTAAAGACTGTAGTTTTTAGTCTCTCTCTCTCTCTCTCTCTCTCTCTCTCTCTCTCTCTCTCTCTTTCTCTCTCTTTTTTTTCTCTCTCTTTCTCTCTCTCTCTCTCTCTCTCTCTCTCTCTCTCTCTCTCTCTCTCTCTCTCTCTCTCTTTCTCTGAGTGTTGTGTGAATGTAAAAGTGTGAGTATTGTGTCCATGTGAGTGTTGCCTGTGTGTGTATGCTATGTGTGTGTGCGCGCGTGCGCTGTGTCTGTGGATATGTTGTGTTTGTGAATATGAGTACTCCTGTATATTTTGCCTCTATGTATTGTTGTATCTTCGTGTGTACTGTGTCTGTGTGAGTTTGGTGTCTGGGTGATGCGTATGTGTATGTTGTGTCTGTGTTAGTGTGTGTTGTGTCTGTCTGAGTGCTGTGTCTCTGAGTACTGCATCTGTGTGAACAGTGTGTATGCATAAGTATTGTGTCTGTGCGTAATGTGTCGGTGTGAATGGTGCGTATGCGAGCGTGAGGTGTATATGTGCGTCTGTGAGTGTTGTATATGTGAGTGTTGTGTGTGTAGAGGAAGGGGTAGCTGTAGCTGTGTCTGTGTGTGATTGTGGTGTATGTGTGTGCTGTGTCTGCGTGTGAGTATTGTTCTGTCTGTGTATTGTTGTTTCCGTGTGAGTATTGTGTCTGTGTGTGTTGTGACTATGAGTCTGTATTTACCTGTAAATATGTAGTTTTTATGTATGCATGTTTTGTGTTTGAGATTGTGTATGAGTGTGAGCGTCCTTTCTGTGAGTGTATGTTTATCTAGTCTGTGTGTGTGGTTTTGTGTGTGTTTTGTCTGTGAGTGTGTGTGTGTGTCTGTATGTTGCTTTTGTGAGTGTTGTGTTTGTGAATGGTTTGCGTGTGTAAGTGTTATTTGAATGTAAATGTATTGTGTATATTTGTGATGTCTGTGATTGCTGTGCTTGTGCTGAGTCTGTGTGTATGTAAAGTGTATGTGTCTATTGGTTGTGTCTGTGTGTATTTGTTGTGTCTGTGAGCGTACGTTTGCCTGTGTATGTTGTGTCTGTGTGTATTTGTTGTGTCTGTGAGCGTACGTTTGCCTGTGTATGTTGTGTCAGTGTGTGTTGTGTGTAAGTTGTGTCTGTGTGTACTTGTTGAACTGTGTGTGTGTGCGTTGTCTGTGTATATGTGTTGTGTCTGTGTTCTGTCAATGATTGTATGTCTGCGATATGCATTCGTAGTGTTTTTTTTACCATTGATAAATGAATGTTAATACATGAACATACTGTGCTTGATATATAAAATACAGTTAGGGTGTGAAATATGATTGCTTGGAAGGGTTAGATGTAAGACGGGCCTGCAGGAGAATTTAAATCCTTCGGAAGTAAAATTTGTTCATAGTTCTCTCTCACTCTCTCGCTCTCTCTCTTTCTCTCTCTCTCTCTCTCTCTCTCTCTCTCTCTCTCTCTCTCTCTCTCTCTCTCTCTCTCTCTCTCTCTCTCTCTCTACAGAGGGATACTTCCCCGCCGATATCGTTACATGCACACATACGTCTATGAATATTCCTCAAGCTGCTTAAGCCCCTGGCATCCAGCGCCCTTGCGCTGTTGAACCTCCAACAAAGTTCGAGCTGGAACACATGTAACTTCTTCCCTGAGACGTACAACAAGGATATACCCGGAAATTCCCCTGCAGGTCTGGATGATTGTTGAACAACCCCACATCTAGAAGCTAGAAGGCCTCAGTTACTGCAACCATGTCGTATTCAGTATTCAGTTACATTGATTTGTTCTTTATTTTATGTGTGAGCGAGGAAATGTGTTTTCATTAACGTTCAGTTGTCAAGAAGCGACCGTGTACTTTCCCTGAGTGCGCTATGTCGTGACTGAAGTGATCAGAGATAGTTAACAGTCAGAGTGAAATACGACTTTTTTACAGTTTAAAAAAAAAGCATTAACTTGTCGATATTGGGAAATTGGACTTCCTGTAACCGTTACGAACAATTAGAGTTGTGTAGTTATTTCCTTGTAGTTTTGTCAGAATAATTAGAGAATGTCATGAATAAGATAAAATAAGCAATGAACACGTCTTGGAAATAACCAAATTGAGAGAGACTGATTACCCAGACCAAAAGAGAACCACGCACACTCTTTAAGCACGAAATGAGAAGATTGAAACTGAAGTATATTGTGATATCATGACCGCTGGAGAGAAACAGAAACAGAAGTAGAACAAGATGTATGATATTTTGTAGTTTTGGCACCATGGCTTAGTTGAGAAAACTGATAAGAAAAACTAGAGCCGGAAATGATGTGGTCTGTAGATATGCTGTGAGAAGAAAAGGTGGCTTGGTTACAACTGGAAAGATATATAGGGAAAACGAAGGTGGCAAAGAGATAAGAAACCTAGATGGATTAGGGATACCAATGGAGCAAGAAAAAAGCAATGATCTGAACAGTCACTCTGGTGATCGTATGAGATGTTGGTAGGTACTTTGCTTATCTCTTTGCCATCTTCGTTTTCCCTATTTACCTTTCCAGTTCAACTATCATTCTGGAAAGGGGAGCTATAGGTTATAATTGCGACTAGGTTATGTGCGCCACACAAAATGGCTTGGCATTGTACGCCACCAAGAGCCCTGAAAAAGACTTATAGTGTTGATGCGATCAAAGCAGACAGACCCAAATACTGTCCCGAACGGTGACGAAGTCGTCTACTGGCGAGCCAGTGGACGACTCCGTCGCTGAGGATGTCGTGTGAGATGGCGAAAAATGACTGCCTACGCTTATGGCAAGGGACATCATGATGGTCATCATTGGATAGAAGTAAATCTGTATCAGAAATGTGTTAAATACACGAGGCAGAAGGCAGTGGGATAACAATGTTCATCGTCACTACATGACATTTTACTATTAGAAGCAAAGTATTGAATCACAAAAATTTAAGAATCTCATTCCACGCCTTTAGTTGTCTTCGGCAAATAAGACTATGTCTTTACTTTATAGACCAATCGGCACTTAGTGGCACTCTTTTTTAATTTTAAAAAATACGGTTTCGTCAAAAACTGAACCCACGCCTGTCTGATCAATAGGCGAGCGTCTAGCCGCCGCACAACGGCGCTCAGTCACTAAAAGAAGAAGAGCAATTATTTCACAATTTATCTTTTCAAAAAAAGTCTTTTCCCATATATAGTTTCCGAAATAATCTTCTTTTGATCCCTACCAACAGCGTGTGATTAAATATAACGTCAGTCTTGTGGCGGAAGAAAACAATGGACCTGAAATCTCCTGAAAAATCTGGACACATAAGAAACTTCATTAACGATAATTTTCTTCCACAGATGACATTTATTTCATCGAGTTAAAAGGGAAAGGTCTTGGATGGCGCAAGCTGAAGACATAGTTAGACATGTATGCAGGCTTGATCAATTTGGGCGAGGGGAGGATTGGCTCAAAGTGTTGGGGCAAGTATCAGACTTGTCTAAGGTCTCAAGTCGTGTGTGCAGGGACTAGCCGGCTGGTGCTGCAGAATTAGAAGTTCAAAACATGGCACAAAAATTCCCGCCCAGGTGAAGAAATTATCTATTTAGATGGCTCTGTGTTGAGAGGTCGACGAAATGCATGGGGACTTATAGCAAAAGCAAAGGGACATCATTTAGTGCAACAAAGCCTGATATATGATATAACAACGTCTAGTTTGAGAATGGAGGTGGAGGCAGTCTTTGCTGCCTTCCACTGGCTCAAGAATCAGCTGTACACGCATGTCGTAATTGTAACTGACTCGCGGAGTATGTTGAAAAAGGTGGAGACATGCATGTTCCGGGCAGAATGGCAAATATCGCTTAAGAAGTCCCAGGTAATTAGTGTCCATTGGATATTTTCTTCAGGTCACGCTGATGTGTTGGGAAACGATCAGTCAGATAGACTGGCCGGGTCTGCACCACTTGGTATTGAGTTTATGTATGACAAGCTAGATATTGTGAGAGCTCTTTCGGAGCGAGTAAACAGTCAGTAGACTCGGATAGATCATTACGGTCTGAAAAGAATGGCGCGGCGGCAAGTTATCAGGGCATCTTGCCGACGCTCAACACTAAAGCAAAAGGCGAAACGGTTGTATAACAGACAGTTACTGGTACCATCTGAATTAGAACTCTTCACTTGCCGCTGAAAATGTGGACTGTGCGCCAGTGGGAGTGTCCCGAGTGCTGTGATGTCGATTCTTAATTCAACACTCAAGTTCACGTGAATTTTTGCAAGAAACATCAACCTTTGTACTGCAAAAGAGGGGAAATCTTACTGAAGACGTAATAATTAATATTCCAGCTGAATAAAATACCACAATAAATTTCATTTTCAAAAAGATGTGTTTGTGTCTATGGGTCAGACTTTTGGGACATCAGTAGCTGGGGAAGACTCTTTTAATGAGTGGGTCTTGCTAGTAACACTCGACGTCGTCACGGGCTGTGATTTCCTGGCTTTCATTTAGCAGAACATTAATAATTGCATCTAGGAAAGACGGGAAACGGCAAACAACCATAGCGGAAACTGTCTTTAGAGCGCGACGTGTTAGACCTTTGCATATTCTAGGTGGTGGACACGGATAGAGGAGCAGCTGGTGGAACAGTAAGTACACTCGGCTCCCAAGCCTAAGACCCAGGTTTGAATACACAGTACAGTTGGATATGTTGTTCTGTCGAGGGCAGAAATAAAATCCGAATGTGCACAGTCCGACGCGACAGCACTAGCCATGCGGCCGCTAATCCTGAGGCTCAAAGACTTCCTTGTCTAAACCGAACAAGTGGTAAATACTTACTTAGTCGCTCCTCCTCTACCTTAGGGTTTATAGGTTTGCCAGAGAGATCACCAGACTTCTCTATCAACAGTACACGTAGTAAATACAAAATGTACTGACAGTTGGCAAAAGATGGATGCCCATTTCTATTCCTCGTCTGCTTTCCTCTTCCCAAATAAAAGACGAAATTCATCGATATCATACACATTTAGTGGCGGCTACAAAATACGACAATGACCACAGACATCTTAACCCAGAAGTTCATTACCTGCTGTCCGATGTGCGATGAGGAAGTTCGGTCAATTAAATAATTAACCTTCTTTTCCATAAAAATTCCAGAACACTCTCAAAAGAATTGTCTGCTATTAGGTTTCATGAAACTGGGCCATCTAAAGAGCTGGACTAGTGGAAATAAAAACGGTAATTTCTGAGAGGTTGTGAATTATAAGTTAAGAACCGAAATAATAGCACTCGGGATATTCCATAAACGCTCGATCCCCATCTTCAGCAGCAAGCACATAGTTCTATTTCCGATGGAACCAGTAAGCGGTTGATTGTACGTCTGTCTCGCCCCTCCCCTGAGTGTTGAGCTTCAGTCAGAATTGCTGATAACTTTTCTCTGCACCAGTCTGTGGCTAAGGCGTTGCGAACGTGCGGGGTGCCGGGTTCGAACCCAGCTGCAGACTGTTTGTTTTGCGTTGGTTTCGACAGTGGTACCGAGAGCTGACCGTTTAGATAAAATGGCAAAATACTGAAAGTAAAATGTGCCCAGAAGTGTATGTTTTGCAACGTCCTGTAAAGGATACGCAAATAACTTTTAACTTATGCAGAATATAATAGTAGTAAAACAATTATTATTATTACTGCACACTTAAACATGCTTAGGCCCCTAGAAACTTATGATCATGAGCGCGCGATCCCTTACCGACCACACTGATTGATATGTGGCTGCATCCCAGCTACCAGGCTTGTGATTAACTGAATACAGATGGTACAAGCAATCAAACTTTAGACTTGTAATGAAGTCTTTTTTTTTTTTTTAGCAAGCTCCAATTTCCGTCATGTGAATTAGTCTCATTGCTAAATTTCTACGCCAGGGGGCTACTCGGCATTTCTGTGTAGCATATGTAAATTATGCGAGTTAGTGTAATGAACATGAAGTGGAGTTGCAGCCGTTTGCTAGCGTTCTTTTATCTCCCGGGGCTGAAGTAGCTTTAAAGAAACTGTGCCTTTTTCTCAGTTGGAAGTTAAATGATGAAGCCCATTTTAGGGCTATGAGGTATGTGTTAGATTATCTTCACAACATTCCGGAAACATCCATAGGCGCTCAGATTCCCCACTCAACATATTCATCAACGTCGCGCGGTTAACATTGCCAGTCCTATGTT
Source organism: Candidula unifasciata (assembly GCA_905116865.2). Taxonomy (NCBI): domain Eukaryota; kingdom Metazoa; phylum Mollusca; class Gastropoda; order Stylommatophora; family Geomitridae; genus Candidula; species Candidula unifasciata. The sequence goes on from CAJHNH020007701.1 coordinate 105,651, forward strand.
GGTTAACAAGATTTCGTGTGTGTCCGGTGGGCTTCTCGTGCTTGTCTGTGCTGATCTTTACTCCCAGTTCTCGTATTCTTAGCAGTGATGTGGACACGTTGCTTCCAAAATCCTCAGAACGTTCTATCTCTCTAGAGGCAATGACAATATCTGCATGATCCATGGGCCGACCATCTTCAATTAATGCAGCACCTGCCAGTCTATCAGCTCTTTCATTATTAACAACACCTGCATCCACTGGGACGAATTTAAAGATAACTGCACACACAGGAGAATTGTGCAATGACTCAAACCACTGTCTGTGTAACCAGCCTGCCTCGACCCGCCAGATCATGCTAAAAGAATCACTCAGCACACACACGCGTAAATAGTCCTGTGATTCTAGCCACATGAAAGCTTGTGTCACCGCCATCACCTCCATCGTCATGCTGCTCGTAGTCATGGAGTCATGTTTTTTTAACACTTCTGCCTGACGAGCCCATGAATTCTCATATCCTCGTATAATGGACCTGTCTGTGAAGATCACCACATCAGTCTTATCTGACTTGTCACTGATAAGCGCGCATGCCTCGGCATTTCCAACGACTGGATTCTGCTCCAAACTCCTTTCGGGCGTCACGACATAGGAGAATAGGAAATTGGGCGCTACAGACGCTGGTATTCAGTCATCACCTGGATGGATATCTGTAAGGTTGCAAACATGCAATGTCATCCTTTGTCCTACACAGCCATGATTTGCCCCTTTTAAGCCTATTGCCCTTTTTCTTGAAGAGCATGTGGTGCAAAGGGTGATTCAGATCAAAGCTTATCTTGAGGTATGCACGAGCCATCCAGATCTTGATCCTGTAGTTCATGGTAGGGAAGTCAAAAAGGTACCTCATTGCTACACAAGAGTTGTTTCTAGTGCACCGCAAAATAATGCGTATTGCTTCATTGTGCACCTTCTCAAGTTTTCCTGCTAGAGCATATTCGATGGGAGAAAGTACAAGTCCCTGGAACAGAAGCAGAAGCAGTCTCTGCTCAGTTTTAGCGGCGGCCAGGACCCTCTAGAAGCTTGCCCGTAGTGTTATGCATGGTAATGATTCTGTAGCCAATGATTTTGGAATGGTTTTTATGTAATTTTGTTAATGGTAGTAGGTAGCTGTGTAGCCACACCTCTCTGATTTGACCACTTTTGATGCTGACGTTGAACTCTCCTGCCAGCTCTGACATATCGTGCTCTGGCATCTGCAGCATATCAGCATACTGGATACTGTCGGGGCCTGGTGAGGTGTTCAGAGATTTCTTGAGTGTTGACCGTATGTCCTCAGTGGCCCTCAGTTTGGGGCTATTTTATGATTTAAATCTTGTTATCTCAGTGCAGCGCTACAAGACCACATCACCTAGATGAAGACGGAGATCAAACTCCTCTTCGAAGAAAAGGCGGTGGATGACTCAAACGAGCAGAAGAACAGGGAGAGATGATGGAGATGAGAACAGCTATAAAGGCATCATGATGCGTGAGATCTGTCTGAGGGCATCGCACGAGTGCCAATTGTCTGGGATATTTGTTTATGCTTCGCCCACACATACAAAAGTTCTCCAGTCGACAACTTGCTACAAACACTAGAATCACAATGTAAACAGCAACACATTAGAAGTCATCTCTATAATAGTGCATCGGTCTCTTTATTATGGAAAAAACACGTTACGACGAAAATGAGTGGTGATCGATGAGACCCTGTCAAGTCTTAACTGCCTTATCAAATATTCACCTCGGCAGTCACTCCAGACGTAGACGAAACACCCCAGCGAACTATGTCCCAGATGTCTGCTACAAGCAACTTACTACGGGCAGATACACCTATGTGATGCACAGTGACCACCCCCTGACGGCTGTCCCTCCAACGGACCCATCAATCTAAGGATATTCAGGGAACACATCAAGAAAAAAAAAGGGAATTGTCAGAGTAAACGTATCGTTAGCCCGGGTTGATGACGTCACGTCAAGCTGATGACGTCATCACCTTGCCCTGTCAGCTGTAGGCGGTCTTGAATCAGCATTCCTTTAACTTTTGGACACGCGGGTTTAAACGGTTTTGCTCCAGAATAAACATGCGCAATGGGTGAATCTACATTACACAATGTACTAGATGCATACAGACACACGCTGTAGCGGCTTGCGAACCTTGCGTCAACTTTCGTGCAGCAGCAGACATCTTGCTTTTATCTGTACAGACTCTCGGCTGTCTAGTTTTTTCAACTAAATAACAGGAAAACATCAGAACGCTGTCCACACGAGTAGGGCTACTCCAGCAGTGAATTCCAGCGGACCAAGTAACCTTAGAGATGGAAAGGTTCACGAAGAGTACAGGAAGCCTCATACAGCAAAGCTGCTAGAAAGACAGCAAGTGGAACGCGAAGAGATGCATACCTCAATCGCGGAGCGTGTTGAGTCATGGCCGCTTATGTTTTTCGGCATGGTACATGATAATAATGATGATATTTGCAGGGAGAGCAGGGAGCTAAATGATTTTGTCATTGAAAAGGCCGAGGTGGGCAACAACAAAAAAGTTTGGGAACCAATTTTCTAATGTGTGCTTTTTTTATTTTTTTATTTCTAGTCTATGTATCTCTAGACGGCTCTGTGGCTAAGTCGATGCGAACGCTTCGTAATGCTGGGATGCCGGGTTCGATCCCAGCTGCGGGCCATACGCCTTGCGTTGGTTTCGACAGTGGTATCAAGAAAGCCGACCGTTCAAGGAGCAATGGCAAACTACCGGTCGTAACTTTGCCTAGTTCTGCAACGTCCTGTACAGTACACGCAACTAACCTATATGCATCTCTGCTAATTCTAATTAATGTTATAATGTGCCCTCAGTGTGATTTAGCGTGTACTTTACGAAACCAGCAATGAATAATATCAATCACGCCAAAAAAGTTGCCGTTTGCAAACCTTTCAATAGAAGAATTTTGAACCATGAAAAATTAAATCAAAATACAAACTAAACTACAGATTGCTAAATAATGCGCAAACAAAACCATCAAAGTATAAAGTCCATACAGCACAGGATTCTTTCAAATGTGATGTCCCCGCCGACAGAGAAATTTCCATGGGTAAACTGTTCGCCAGTCGGCTCTGTGGCTAAGTCGATGCGAACGCTTCGTAATGCCGGGGTGTCAGGTTCGATCCCAGCTGCGGGCCATGCGCCCTGGGTTGGTTTCGACAGAAGTATCAAGAAAGCCGACTGTCCAGGAAGCAACGGCAAACTACTGGACGTAAATTTGCCTAGAGAAACCACACAACAGCCAGGGGCTGCTGGGGTTGGTTCTGCAACACCCTGTAAAGGATACGCAACTAACCTAAACTGTTCGCCGGCATTATTATAGATTGTTCGATGTGACGAACTTCTAGTCACAGACACAGACAATCAGTTAGATCAGTAGTTCTCAACCTTCCTAATGCCTCAACCCTTGAATTCAGTTCCTTGTGTAGTGGCGAAACCCAGTCATACAATAATTTTCCTTGTTTTCCGAGGATCGCGACCTACAGGTTAAGAACCGTTGATGTAGATGATCAAAATGGTACGGCGACTTTATGTGATTGTGACACACATGTTTAATAGAGTGACTACTACTCATAGCAACAGAAGAGATTGCAAACGTGATCTGAACTGGTGGTGTTTCAAATTGTAAGAGTCACGATTTTCTATTGCTAAACCAGACAAGGCCATCTAACAATAAGCAACAGAAAATGTCATGGGAATTGATGGCGGTCAGTGTGACGTTGATGACACCATCCATCGACAGTTGATAGTATACATGAAAAACGTGCCCACGCATCAAGTCTGATGCCCTACTGGAGTATAAACTCTCCTTTATTTAGTTTACTAATATTATGTTATGTTTACATGATCTTTCCACAATCGAAGGTGGTCCAAATGTGTCAGTTCAGGTTGTGGTATTTATTGAAAAGGATTCTTCATCTTCTTCTTCTTCTTCTTCTTCTTCTTCTTCTTCTTCTTCTTCTTCTTCTTCTTCTTCTTCTTCTTCTTCTTCTTCTTCTTCTTCTTCTTCTTCTTCTTCTTCTTCTTCTTCTTCTTCTTCTTCTTCTTCTTCTTCTTCTTCTTCTTCGTCTTCTTCTTCTTGATTCTTCTTTTTCTTCTTCTTCTTCTTCCTCTTCTTCTTTTTTCTTCTTCTTCTTCTTTTTCTTTTTCTTCTCCTTCTTTTTCGTCTTCTTCTTCTTCGTCTTCTTCTTCTTCGTCTTCTTCTTCTTCGTCTTCTTCTTCTTCTTCTTCTTCTTCTTAGCAGTCAACAGCTTTCGGCGGAAAGTTTTGGTAGCTCATCCACTTTTGAACGATGGTCTTGTTGTAGAATTTTAGTTTTTCATACACATCCGTTTGAAAAATCTTGCTTAATTTTAATGCAGACAGTTATTTCCTTGCCTCTCAGGCAGATTCACTGCTGATTGGAAGAAAACACCAATAACAAGTCGTCTTTTCCCGACATGCTTGTTGGGCAGACAGTGGATCTGTCTTGTCCCCATCAAAATAGGCCCCGGAATGCATACTGAGATACCGAACAAGAATAATCACTATAGGATGCTACTATAGGGACCACGGTAACATAGTAGTCAGACGTTTGTTCCCAGGCCAGCCAGAAGGTTTTGTGTTCGAATCCATACTGAGGTACTGAACAAGAATAATCACTGTATGATGCTACCATGGGGACCACAGTAACATAGTAGTCAGACGTTTTCTCCCAGGCCAGCCAGAAGGTTTTATGTTCGAATCCATACTGATGTACTGAACTAGAATAATCACTATAGAATTCTACTACAGGGACCACGGTAACATAGTAGCCAAACGTTTGTTCGCAGGCCAGCCAGAAGGTTTTGTGTTCGAATCTACACTAGGCGGAATTTTTTTTTTAAATACTATGGTTTCCTGGCTGGTCTGCACTTAAAGCCTAAATGGCTCCCCGGAGCTGCCAGGTAGTCGACGAAATGATAACCACATAACTAATAGACGATAAACTATAAAATATAGATTTAGCACCTTATACCCAACTCACCAACAGCGTCAAATTGGTCCTTTAACTTTCAGTGTGTCAGTTCTGTGTGTTATCTTTCGTAAACGAAAACAAAGCAATCAGAAACATTAGTAAAATAAATGTTCAGTTTTAGGCAATGGCGCATCGGGCGTATGATGCCAGGCATATTTGTATCGACCAATTCGCACTGGGTAGGGATGTGGAGAGCATCACACCAGTCGCCTTTACTTTCCATAAATTCACCTGATGCACACTTAAGACTATCTAAGGTCAGTTTCGTTTAAAAGAAACATTGGACACGATGCGGATTTGAACATAAGACTTTCGGGTGTGCAGGCGAGTGTCTAGCCCCTACGCCACCGCCGCTCTCATAGTCAGGGTAAATGTAGGGGCATTCCCTTTTATGCCAGATTTTACTGCGTCTGCAAGCCACAGAATGTTTCCCGTGACTACATCTCTTCTATTATATAAAGCTAGCGAGTACTAACCAAGTAATGCGGTCAGTTGTGTGATTTCCTGTACAGCCCAGATAATCGATTCTCTTTGTTTAGTCACGAAGATAATAACTGTAAGTTCCTGTTGTTCCTTCTCAAATGATGATTACCTTTATTTTTATCCGTTAAGAAAGTAGAGTTTGAGGTGGTGGGGGGAGGTTTCTTTGCCTTAACAATAAATGCTTGGATGAGACCAAACTTAATGTTCCACGACATTATCTGCACCAACTGGCAGCTGCCACAGCAGCTGTGTAACAAACAACGAAAAACCAAATGGTGCAGCAGTGATGTAATGGACAAAAGATGTCCATTTCTGCTCCAGTATTGAGTAAGCCATTTACAAATGTGTGTGTGTGTGTGTGTGTGTGTGTGTGTGTGTGTGTGTGTGTGTGTGTGTGTGTGTGTGTTTTGTCACGGCTTTTTAATTAAAAGTTGTGTACCTTCCGGTGTATTTGATACGTTTTCAAAAAATAGTTGGTACTATTCCAGAAATAATTTATGTCATCGTCTTCAACTTCTCTAGCTGCACCATGGACTTTCAAGCTGGTCTGTACTTCGGTCAGTATTCGTATGTGTCTAGATCGTCACATCTAGTATGTAGTCTGATCGGGCATTTCACTGGGAACAAGTGCAGGCATTCGGGCAACGTGCATTTGGTAAATTCACCAGACGGTCAAAAAGGCGGATAATATGATCAATATTTAGGAGGGCAAATATGGTAAAACTCTCTTTACTATCATTTTTAGGGCGGTGTCTTGTAAAAGGGTCATCCTACGTTGCAACAAATTCTTTTGCCAAAAAAAGAAGAGCATAGGCAATCACAGCACGTTCGGCGGGCAGAACAGTCAAAGAAGCCATCGGAGCCTTCTCCGTGACAACCAGCAGCATGACGATGGAGTTGATGGCAGTGATGCAAGCGTTCGCCTGGCTCGAAACACAAAACTACACCCGCATATGTATACTAAATGATTTAATGAGTATGAGCCGGAGGGTTCAGGCAGGTTTGGTGCGAAGACAATGGCTTGAATCATTACAGAAGTCCACTGTGCGTGGGGTCACCTTTATTTTTGTTTCGGGACACACAGGGGTCGATGGAAATGAAAGAGCTGGATCCGCTATCACTACTGACGGTCAGCCTTTTGATCATGCTGAAATTAATAATGCCCTCAGGGAAATGGGAATGGCAGACTTGGGAATTAAGAGCGGTATAGCAAAAAGCGAGACCCACACCAGACACATCAGAAAACTTGTTAATCAACTTTGGGGTTCATACTGAGGGGAGGATCTGAGCACCTATGGACATGTCTGGAGTGCAATGATGATAACCCAACTAACTAACTAACTAACAAATTCTTTTAAATCTGTTTTTTTTTTTCAAAATATCAAAGGCTGTCTGATTGGGGCTAAAATATTATACTCTTGGGTCGTGGCAACTTCATCTTTCTTGAAACACTACTGTATCATTATCGGCTGAACTTTATTTCAAGCAGAACCAATCAAGTGGAAATCGCATGCAGCGTTAATTAAGTAAGCGGATGACGTTGCATCCGTAGGAGGTTCACAGATGTGTCTTAAGGAAACCTAACACTATTCGGCCACCCACATACACACATACACACACACACATACACACACACTCTCTCTCTCCCCTCTCTCTCTCTCTCTCTCTCTCTCTCTTCTCTCTCTCTCTCTCTCTCTCTCTCTCTCTCTCTCTCTCTCTCTCTCTCTCTCTCTCTCTCACAATTAACGGGTGGTGTTCATTGAAAGACTGATTTAAAGAAAAAAAATTAACAATTTATTGACCGGGATTCCTATTAACAGTCATTTCGTGGTTCAAACGCCTATCGAGAGTCATATTAAATGGCAAATTAGGTTCCAGGATATATTGAGCGAAAGATTAGGGGGGGGGGGGGGGGTTGAGGGTGACAAATGTACATACGTGTCGAAGTGATGGCGTCAAGAGCGGTATACTTTCAAGAACTGATATTTGAGCACCTATGGACATGTCCGGAGTGCAATGATGATAACCCAACTAACTAACTAACTAACTAACTAACTAACTAACTAACTAACTAACTAACTAACTAACTAACTAACTAACTAACTAACTAACTAACTAACTAACTAACTTATACTTTCAAGATGTGCACAAGTATTCTGTACCTATATGGTGATCAATGATAGCAGAGAAAGAACGAACTAACATACGGACGGACAAACGAACGAACTTTATTTTGAGACAGACAAACAGACATACAGATGGATGGGCGGGCGGAAAGACAGAAACAAACAGACAAACATCGAAAGAAACGAAAACAGAAAGACAGATATACACTGACAGAGACAGAAAGAGAAGGATAGACATAGAAAGAGAGGGAAACAGACATACGGAAAGAAAGAGACAGACATACAGAGTTAAAAATCGAAACTGGATTTATTAAATCAAAATGCCGAAACGCAAAAAAAATATAAAAGCCAGCCGGTCTTCTTACGTCGTCTATTGTAATATGCGTGAGACATGGGGGCTAATTTGAAATCCAGTGAGAATCGATGTTCATGTAAACATAAATTTTATCCCTGTTAAATAGAAGCGTCGAAAAAAAAAATAATGGGTAAGAGGTAACAATAACGTTGATCTCCCCACGTCCCTCCCATAAATACACTACCTCACTTCTGATTGTTAGTTCCTAAACCTGTGACCTTGGCATAAGGTTACGGAGGTCTTCTGTAATGCCGTTGAAATCTCGTGTTGTATATTCCAGCACGCCAGCGCTTTTAACACTCCAAAATCATGGAGAAACTGGTCCCGACACAACTCTCTTGGAGAGTTTTGCAACCCATGTCACATGCATTCTTTTTCTAGGAATAAAAACATAAATGCAAGATATCACAGAAAGCAAACAATAGAGCGGGAAACACCCGTAACATTCAAGAAAGTCGACCAGCCTAACAAACTTGTGAATGAAAAGTGACCTACTCTATTTGAGGAGATTAACATGAACCTATCCGGGTGAGACAACTGCGGACGGGGGTGGCGTGTGGCAGTCGAGAGGTCACATTAAGGCGCCTACGTCATCATACATACATAACCGACGAGCCTTATACATCTGACGCAATAGTCCCAGAGAGATTAATCTGCGAAATTTTCTATCTGAACGAATAATAACAGGCTCATTATTTAGAAACGACTGTTTCCTAGTTATTACAGTTAAATTGTACTCTTTATTTGTAATGGACATAATGATATTATATTTTTGTTTTCTAATGAAAAGGAAAAATCCGTATTGATTATGTGTACCTTGCGTTACTGTACTTTTTCTGCGCATCTCAGATAAACATCACATTTCTTATATGGAGCCATCGTTCAGTCACATTGATTCGTTCATGATTGTAGTCTATGAAATAACCTCAGGATGAAATCCGCTTCCGTTAAAAAGGCAAACTATTTTGAAATGGACGTTTACAATTACACCAGGCATTATATTTCCTTTGGATATAAGGAAAGAATAGACCTCACTTACCGTTGTATTTTTTAAGGGGAGAACTGGCTAAATTAAAGTCGCTACAAAATGTATGTCTTCTCAAAAGAAACTGTTATATCGGTATATAGTTGCGGGAAAAAATGTGTAATTTACATGTACGAAATGGTTCTTAGTATCCATTGCTATCCAACCTAAAAGTATAACCTTTGTGATGAAATGTTGTGTTCAAACTCCATTAGTTGTCAGCACATATGAGGTCTCGTGGCGAAGTGGTCAAGCCACTAGCCTCGCGCTCTGAAAGGTTGTTGGTTCATGTCATGGCTGCGCCGTTCATTTCACAAGTACAGCTTTTACTGAGATCGTCGCCGGAGCTATAGAGGTCATGCTCTGTGCGACGCTCTTGGCAGACAGCTCACTGTTTTGCGGACAGAGATTGAGTCATATGGGATAAAAACTGGTGCAGTAAAGTCGATCCTCTTATCTTTTATCTGTATCTTAACCCTTCCTTTTCAACACAAGCCTGGAGGGTAAACAACTGTGTGTAACCGTCATGTGTGTCTTTATATAATTTCTTCAAAGACTGAACAGGACACCTGGATTTTCTCTTTTGTTTTCTTATCCCTGATGAAATTCCTGCAGTTTCAAGGCTAGTCAATTAATTCTTCATGGAACACCCGGGCAGGCGAAAACAGACGATGCTTTATTGTTGTATCACTGTGGCAATTACTAGGGGGTAAACAGTCTATCAGAAATGCATTAACCGAAGCCCAGAACCAGTTGATATCAAACCTTACAGTCTGGCCTGCCTCTTAAGAGGATTCAAATCCAATCACCTACCCGAAGTGGACTACATGTACATTGTAACCGTCGGATGACCTAAACATGACTGTGTTATTCAGTTGAACGGTGTTTCTTTTTTTTTTTTTTTTTTGTCCCTGTTGGGTTTTATTTTAATGGCGTCTCTTTGTGTCACTGTGAAAATCTGTCAGTGTAAAATCATATAAAAGGATGGAAAGGAGGCGTTGGGGACATCATCATCACATGCCCTGCTGACTAGCGTAGGTCTTTATGCACCTCCACATATCTCGGCTCCTTCTCCTATGTTCCACCGATGATAATCCTCTATCCGTCATCATCTCTCTCGGTCTGCCTCTTCCTCTACTACCGATGATCTTCCCAGTCCTCATAATATTCTCCAAGGCTCCCCCCCTCCCCTTCCCCTAACTCCTAGTTACATGACCAAAGAACAGTGCTTGTCTTTTCCTTATAGTTGTACATATTGATCTGCTTTCATTGGATTCTGCAAGCAATCCTCATTAGTTATTCTGGCAGTCCAAGGGATTCTCAACATTGATCTGAGGAACAACATCTCCGTCTCTTCCATGTTTGTTTTTCTTTCTAATTTTTGCATTCACACTCCATGATTCACTACCATACAACAATATAGGTTCTACATTTTAGTACTCTTTTTCGGACATCCAAAGAGAGGGACCTCTTGCACAAGATGCTCTTCATTCTGTGAAATGGCTTAACTTTTCGTCTTCTATTCTGATATCACACTGTAGTGGTATTATTTTCTTCGATATAACCATTACCTCCATTTTGTTTTTATTCAAGGACAAACTTTTTTTCGGCACTCTCCCTTACTACAATGTCCAATAATTGTTGTAAAGAATTTGCATTTTCTGTTGCCAATACCGTGTCCTCTGCGTAACGTATGTTGTTTATATTATAACCTCCCGCTCTAACTCATTGTGTAACTTTGATCTCTCTCAGTATCATCTCACTATAGAAAGAGAAGAGGTCAGACGTCAAAACAGGTCTTGCTCCTTGCTTAAACTGTTCATATGCGCCCATTCTGTTTTCAATTTTAATAGCTGTCACTTGCGTCCAATAAACGTTCTTAATTATCCTGAGATCTTTCCCAATAATGTTAATGTCTCTCTACATTTTGACAAGTCTTTCGTGTTTTACCTTATCAAATGATCTTGTGTAATTTATGAAGAATAAATACAAGTTCTTATGGGTTTCAATTGATCTTTCTATCGGTTTTCTCAAGATATATATTGCATTATTTGTTCCCTTTACCTCCCCAAAACCACAGTCTTCTCGACTATTTTCCATTTTCAGAAGTTTGGTAATATGATCTAGAAACCTTCACAATCCATAACCTCCCGGCCTCCTGGATAATGCTATAATTACAGACCTCAGCATATCTACATCTACAGGTAGGTATCCGCTGTCGTATACATCATTCAACATTTGAGTCAGCACCTCTACTCCAAGCTCACCCAGGACTTCTGTCAGAAATCATGTTCTCATCGTTAATGAATGTTCTCGTAATTTGTAAATGAGGTTAAATACTAAACATAAATGATGTACTTGAATTCGGTTGAATTGTATCGAGTGCAAAAGATAATGTATTCATCGATTAATGAATAACTCGAGGCAAGTGTGCAGGTTGGCTAAAACATGCCAGATAAGAAAAACATTAATCGTGTGTGGAACGTTCGGGAACCCGAGAGGGAAACTTGCATCTAAACTTGGAACGAATGAACAAATTGATTCTTGTTTTCGATGTTGAGAAAGACGGGACGTAAGGCACTTGAAGAATGAGAAGGGGGTGAATCTTCAGAGAACGTAAGTGTTAGATCGAGCAGCCGACCTGGGCAGAAAAACCTGACTATCCAGTTCCGTACAAATAGCTGAGTTGGCGTATGCTGCGAGACGAATGTTTGTGCCCAAGTGTACATTTGTTAGCTCTTGGAATATATACGGTTGGAAGGGCTGTGTTTGGTCATCATGTGAAGGTAAAGTGATAGGGCCGATCTGGTTGCCGCTAAACGTTTATACCTCTGGTGCATTGACAGAGAAAACAGTTGTTGGAACCAATAAATATTTTGTATCTAATCTGCGGTGTGGCGTTCCCTACGTTTCTTGTTTCGTATTCAAGATTATGTTGAACTATCTGTCAGTTTGCGTGAGAAGGCTGCATGCTACTAGAGCCCAAGGAGAAGAGTCGTTGTAACTTCTAATTCTTCTACTATTTGTGTACCTGGTCCAGTTGATTTGCCTTTCTTCGTATGTTTGATGGCATCACTGACTTTTTCTTTAAGTATTGATGGTCCCTCTCTGTTTATACTACTTTCGTCCATTAATTCTTCTCTTTCTTTATTTTATACCTCTCTTATTCATTCATCCCAACGCTTTCAGATCTTCGCCTCTTCTAATAAAACCTCTCCTGATTTTGATTGTGGGCACCCCGTGTTTACTATTAGTTTTCTTCCTGTCAACTCATTTATGCGTTTGAGCAACTTTTTTTCGGTAGGATCTTAAATACAAGAAAATAGAATTCAGATCATCAGTTCAAAAATCCATACTGAAAACTATTTGAGGAAGAGCTTCAACATGGCAGGAACAGTCTGACTTCATTTTTAGATTCAGTATAAACTGCATTCTCAGAACGTCTAACAAAATCATTGCGACGGATTTAAAGTTTGCCTATGTATGCTAGTCGTTGGCAGATATTCTACAGAATTATCAAAGCTACAGAATATTATCTAGGGCTCATATTCCTTAAATACACAAGACTACGCGTTATACCGGGAGTCGCCGTGGCAGAGCGGCTAGACGCGCGCCGCGGATCGGAAGGTCGTGGGTTCGCTCCCTGGCGGAGCCTGACTTTTCTTCAAAAAATGACCCTGGCTCCCAGGTCGACCCAGCCTTGAGTGGGTACCGGGTGCAGTTCCGGGAAGTAGAGGCGGCCGACGTGATACTGACCACATCACCCATCTTGTGCCGTTGGTCTATAAAAATATAGGTCTAGCCCTATATGCCCTATACGCCTAAAAGCGTGGAAAGGGTCCTTTAATTTACTTTTATTTTTTACTTACTTACGCGTTATACCAGGCTGGTGCGGTTTTTATAACTTCCCTAGAGGATGAACGGGTATCTGAGACTTGCCATGCTGGATTGCTATCTAGTGTGAGGTCTGGTTTCCTAAAGGAGAGGTGGGTTTGCAAGGGCCGGAGTGGTTAACATTCAGGTAGCAATCCCGTGTGAGAACAGAAGACGTGACACTGCTACGCCGTTATTGTTTGATAAACTCATTATATGATTTTCTGGCTAATAAGTAACTTAGCTTTTGTTGTTAATTTTCGTGTTTCAGCTGTATGATTAATATTTGAGTTCAAGCTGTATGATTAATATTTACATTGCAGCTGTCTTACTTTCTACAAGATCTCAGATTTCACTTCCAATCTCATTTTGCAAGATTCAGTCAGCGATTACGCATCCTGGAAATAGTCAAGTTTCAGCTACAATCTGGCTACGGAAATACGGTAAATAAATTTTGAAGACAAAATATAAAAGCACCCCCAAAAATGTGAGGAGCAGCGGAATTGTTTTCAAACCTACAAGAACAATCATCTTGATAATACCTATAAAACATGGTCAGCATCGGGTGTCTTGTCAGTTGCGTTGCGTTGCGCATTTACAAAGATCTCGATTGTTGGTGTTTTAAACCAGTTCTGTTCGTATTTGCTCAAGCCATATTGGATTTGCCATATTGCCCAGTGTAATTTCTCTCGATCTGCCCCTACATCTTCTGCCGTTATCTTTCCTGTCGTCGCTATGTTCTCTGGTGATCCCTTTTTTCGTCACAAAACTAAATAATACCGTTTGTCTCTTCCTTGTAGTTGTGTATCATAAAAGGTAAAATAAAGGCCCTGTGGTGTATTGGGCATTTGATACTAAACTCAGATTTTATAGACCAATAGGCACTGGTTGGGTGATGTGGTCAACATCACACAGCCTACCATTACTTTCTTGGATATTACATGGTACCTGTTTTAGGCTTGGTTGAACTGCGAGCCTAGGTCAGTTCTGTAGAAATAAAAATGCTTCTCGATGTGGCTTTGAACCCAAGTCTTACATATCTTTTAAGATATAGATACTGCTGCTTCGTTTGTCACCTACGTGTCTGGAGTGACTGTTCTTCAATAGTTTTTCATGTTTGACAAGAGGACAAGTGGCTGCGATTGTAATACACTTGTTCTCTTGAATAGCACACTGCAAAATGAAACCCTTTTAAAGAATCTAATAAACGCTCAATCCATTGCTATCATTACTTCTGTCGAATCTGGTGGCTGTCAGCTTCTCTCCTTATTATCCATACCCATTAAAAACAATATAAATATTTTATTGTATCCTTCAAATAAGAGTTTTAAAGTATATATTTATTAATTTAAAAACGAAGCCCTGTTCAGCTCATCTGGGGTTTAACTAGGATACGTGGGGGTGGGGTTGTGGGTGTGTGAATATTGGATTTTTAGGCTTGTTGATTAATTTTGGTTATTTAATACTGTATAGAATAAATACGACTTTTAAGAGACTGTATAGGTACATGTTGTTCATTTGACTACACTAACTGGACCAGCAAATAGACGATGGTTTATTTAGGGCTTATAGAAAAATGAAGAGGATGATATTTTCCACACAAAAAAAGGAAGAACCATCATCATCAATAATTATAAGTTAAAACAGAAAACGGAAAGCGGAAGAATGAATAAAGAAATACAACAAAGATGTAACAGAGCCAGTCAAGTTATATGACAACTGGTACCAATTTCAAAAAGCAAGCCAGTGAATATTAACACTCACAGAGCTCAGTTCAACACAATATTTTTACCAACGCTGTTCTGTCAGTGTCAAACATGAACATTTTCTTCAGGAAACGGGAGAAAATAGTTACGGCAGAAAAGACATTTTTTCGTATTATGCTGTGTATAAATAACACGGAAATATCGACTTAGGAATGATATCAGGAGGAGAGTCACACGGAACCAACAGTGAACTTTATCGGTAGTCAAGAGATTAAATGGTTTGGCCATGTAACAAGACTGGCAACTGACAGGACACCACAGAGAGCATTGTTATACAGGATACAGTAGTAACAGAGTCAGAAGTCGACCACTCAGATATGTACCGCTAAAATATCAGAGGCACTGAAAAGTACTTTATAAGAAGCGAAAAAAAAGGACCCGTTCCAGAGATCTGTTCCTGCTCTGACGCATCAAGGCATTACAGTGGTGGAGTAAAGAAGAAGATACTAATTTTCTGTCTGAAGATATAGTAACCGAAGATGGGAAATTGGATAAAGAAATTGACATTAGATGCAGTAAAGCAAACCAAGTATTGGGACAGCTAGCCCCCCTCTTACAGCATAAGACAATCCCAATCAGCACAAAGAGACATCTTATTCAAAGCATATTTATTCCAACTCTGTGCTACCAGTGCCAGACATGGTCACTCACAAACCATAAAAGAAAATTAGTAACCACGGAAATGAGATGTCTGAGAATGGCTGTAGGAGTGACCATAAAAGATAAGATCAGGAATGAGAGCATAAGAGAACAAGTCGGCACAGAACCAATTCTGGATTACATACGAAGACAGCAAGTGAAATGGTTTGCCCACTTAGAGAGAATGCCTTGTGACACCATACCATACAAAGCATACATGGAAAGAGAAGAAGGACATAGAGCACGAGGTAGACCAAGAACAAGATGGAAGGATAACATCAGAGAAACTCTACAACAGCACGATGTGCCTATGGTCGAGGCAGCCAGAAGAGCTAGAAACAGAACCTTATATCTCCCTCGACACCCACAGCGGTAAAAGAGGAAGTGAAGAAGAAGAAGAAGAAGAAGAAGAAGAAGAAGAAGAAGAAGAAGAAGAAGAAGAAGAAGAAGAAGAAGAAGAAGAAGAAGAAGAAGAAGAAGAAGAAGAAGATATAGTAGCACCTGATACGTTAAGCTTTTTTTTTTTTTTTATGGTGCACTATTTATCCCTTTCCGTGTAGTTCTCTGCGGCCATCTGAGTTGCGAGTTGGGTTATCTTCACTGGACTAAAGCCGTACCCGCCAATAGGAGTTCTCCCCTTCAGCATATGCAGCGTCCGGCGGTTAATAGTACAAGTCCTGTGCTGGTTAATAAGATTTCTTGAACGTCCATGGTGTCTCTCATGCTTGGCTGTGTCGATCTTTGCTCACAATTCTTTTAATCCTAACAGTGGACAAGCTGCAATTATCTCTCCAAGGGCAGTAACAATGTCGACGCGATCCACAGGCCGATCATCTGCAACTAAGGCAGAACCGGCCAGTCTGTCAGCTTTTTAACTGGCAAAAACACCAGTATACCCTCGGACAAAGATCAAGATAACTGCTCGCACATAGTAGTTTCGCAATGACTCTATCCACTGTCTGCGTACTGAGCCTGCCTTGACCCGACGGATTGTTCTCATAGAATCAATCAGTACTTACACGTGGGAATAGTTCTGTGATTCCAGCCACATGAAAGTTTGTGTCACCGCGATCACCTCCATCGCCATGCTACTTCCAGTCGTGCCGCTTGGGTTATCTATACCCAGCATATTTTCAATTTTTCTAGATTTTTAAACATGCTCACAGTTGTATTATATACTACTACATGGCTCTTTCATCAGCTATACAAACATCCACGCCTCGGGCACAGCCTGGACGCGAAAACAACAGAATCCTAGCTAACTAAATTTAACATCATCCTTTAGCAGGTCCTTTGCAGAGCGTCGCTCTCATCATGGTCTGCTTGAAACAAACTCGGTCTCTCATCAGCTCTCCCGCCCAGTTTACTTTCATATTCATGGCGTCACTTATATCCTGTGCCCATCTTTGTGTTGGCTGGCCCCTGCCCCCCCCCCCCCTTCTCTTTTCCTGGTACCATGTTTTCTGCTACTATTTTTTTAGTCCGCTATGCCGCTCGATATGACCAACACATTTCAGCTTCCGAGACAAGATGCTATTTACTAGCCAATCTTCCTTGATGTTCAGATCTCAGTGTCATATTTCTTCTTTTCTTTGTCAGTAAGTGGTACTCTGAGAATCTTTGTATAATATTTCAGCTCAAAAGCCCCTATTTTCTTTCTTAAGGACTGGGAGATAGTCCATGACTCACATCCGCATGTTGCTGCAGGGAAGATGCATGCTCTCAAAATTTTAATTTTGACTTCCGTGCTGGTGCTTCACCATAAATTTGTAATGCTGTTTAATCTTTGTTTTATTATAGCCATCCTCATTTTAATTTCTGTCAAAAGTCAACATTGCTGTTTATTACAGAACCTAGATAATCAGTTTGTAACATTTTCAATTTCTTCAGAATTTATTGTTATTTCTGGTTGACAAGCGAGTTTTGTCTGTGGACATTATTTTCATTTTCTTTTAATTCAAAAATAGATTTTAATCTTAACTGTTTTTGTGGACATATAGGATTTAATGTTCTATTCCTATTCATGTTAAACTGTTCGAAAGGGAGCACTGCGTTAACAGTGAGTTAATTTTACTGCGGGTGGCGAATTTGTTGGCTGTTAATCCGGCTGACAAGCCGGGGTGTTGACGTCATCAGCTTGACATGACGTCACCACCCTGGGCTAACGATACGTTCCGTTTTTACAGTGACAGTCTTATTTTGTCTTTATGTTCCCGGCCGTCCCCTGAGTACGCCTCACAAAATCTCTAGGAATAAGCTCGAGATTAGAACGCGTATAAAGGTACATACACACATTCAAACTAAAAGGAAACACAAGAAAAACATTCTAAAATTGATTAATTAGTGTGACATTTACAGTTGATAGACTTATACAATTTCTATAATCTCATCTTCTAATGAAAAGTAATATTAATAATATTTTCAATATTTTTTAAGAGAGGTGGGGTTAGGTGAGGTGGAGTTTTAAAAAAATGGCCCGGGGGGGCTGACTTGCTTAGGATCTCCCAATTTTAGCTCAATATTTTGGGGTAAGAAACAGAGAGACCAATATAGAAACATGAAGTATAACAGAAACTGCTTACATTTTAGCTGGTAAATGTCCAGTTTGTATCCACATGTAATCAACTAAACTTTATATTACCCTTGCCAACCCAGTATATTAGCAATTTTTGTCTTGTCCACCCAGTATTTTAGCAATATTCTTTTTGTCCTTCCAGTATATTAGCAACATTATTCTTGTCTCCCCCCCCCCCCCAGTATATTAGCAATATCCCCCTTGTCCACCTAGTATGTTAGCATTATTATCCTTGTCCATCCAGTATATTAGCAATATTGTCCTTTTCCGTCCAGTAAATAATCAATGTTATATATATATATATATATATATATATATATATATATATATATATATATATATATATATATATATATATATATATATTAGGGCTGTACCTAGTAGTGATTTTCACTATTCGGCCAAATACGAATAGCTGGACCAACTATTCGGCCGAATACGAACACGAATACGAATAGTAAAACATCATCATCAGGTGCTTTGCCGACTGGTATGGGCGATTATGTAGTAGGTAAAGTAAAGATCCCTTTTCACGCCTTTCGGCGCATCGGGCATATGGGCAGAGAGTCCCATATTTTTGCAGACTATCAGCACTCTGTGGGTAATGTGGTCAGCATTACGCCGGCTGTCTTTACTTTCCCAGGACAGCCCATCCTGGTACCCATTTTAGGCTGGGTCGACCTGCGACGTCCAATACCACGACAAAAATCCACGCAGCCTGCAGTGGGTTTCGATCGCGGTATGCTGGCTTACGAGTCGGATTCGCAACGCCTTAGCCACGGACGCCGCCATGGGCGATTATGCCTCGCCACAATCTACGATCTCCTGCAGCATGTATTAGTTCGTGTGCTGACACACCTCCATGCCATGCAACAAGACTGTCAAGAATCTCCTCTTCCCCTATCCCTCCTTCCACATATCTTTCCAGTGGTCACCACGTGTTCCATTTTCCCTCATCTTATAACATGGGCGAAAAATGATGACTGTCTCCTTCTGATGTCTGTGAGTAGTTGTTTTCAGGCTCCCGCCTCTATCAAAACTTCTTGGTTGCTTTTTTTTTTTTTGGGGGGGGGGGGGGGGGCTATCCAGGGTATTTTAAGCATTGTTCTGTAATACCACATCTCTGAGCACCGCTCGCCTCGGTTCGATGTTTGTTCACTAGTCTTCTTGTAGTAAGCACTGCTCGACCCAGTTCATTGCTGGTTTACCAGTCTTCTTGTAGTGAGCACCGCTCGCCCCAGTTCGATGTTCGTTCACCAGTCTTCTTGTAGTAAGCACTGCTCGACCCAGTTCATTGCTGGTTTACCAGTCTTCTTGTAGTGAGCACTACTCGCCCCAGTTTTATGTTCGTTCACCAGTCTTCGTGTAGTGAGCACTGCTCGCTCCAGTGTATTGCTGATTCACTGGTCTTCCTGTAGTAAACACTGCCGGCCCCAGTTCGATGTAGGTTCATCAGTCTTCTTGTAGTGAGCACTGCTCGTCCGAGTTCATTGGCGGTTCACAAGTCTTCTTGTTGTGAGCACTGCTTACCCAATTCATTGCCTGTACACCAGTCTTCCTGTTGTGAGCAATGCTCGTCTGAGTTTATTGGCGGTTCACAAGTCTTTTTGTAGTAAGCACTGAACGCCCCAGTTCGATGTTAGTTCACCAGTCTTCTTCTAATGAACACCGCTCGCCCTAGTTCGATTTCGTTCACCAGTCTTCTTGCAGCGAGCACTGCTCGACCCTGTTCATTGCTGGTTTACCAGACTTCTTGTAGTTGGCACCGCTCACCTCGGTTCGTTGTTCGTTCACTATCCAGGGTATTTTAAGCATTGTTCTGTAATACCACATCTCTGAGGCTTTAAGAAATTGTTTGGCCTGCCTACCGATTGTCCAGGACTTACAGCCATATGTTAACACTGGATGTATGTAGCAAGCAAGAATTCTTTTTCTAACCTTCAATGACAAAGATATATTGCATAAGATGTTCCTTATTTTATAAAATGCAGTCTTTGCCTGTCCTATTCTGTTTCTTATTTCAGTAATGCATCTTCCATCTGATGTTATCCATGTGCCCAGATACTTAAATTTCCGTACTTGTCCCAAAATAAAACCATTGACTTTTATTACATATTGAGGAGTAATTATTTTCTTTGATACCACCATTACTTCTGTCTTCCCACTATTCAAACTGAGATCCATTCTTCCACTTTCGTGTATAAAATAGATCTAAAAAGAAAACATCCATAATGTCAAATGTACGCTGACATTTTACTTTACAAAATGTAGTACAGAATAGCCTGACATCTAACGGAAAACTGGACAGAGAAATTAGCTCCAGATGTGCCAAAGCTAATCAAGTAATGGGTCAACTATCTCCCCTGTTGACACACAAGCAGATACCTCAGAGTACTAAAGTGAATCTTATCAAAACTATTTTTGGCCAACACTATGCTATCAATGCTAAACGTGGACACTTAATCCTCCAATGAACGTAAAATTGTGACAACAGAGATGAAATAAATGCCTTAGAAGAGCTGCAGGAATTTTAAAGGAAGACAGAATACGAAATCATGAAATCAGACGAATGCTAGGAATAAAGCCAGTCTTGCAGTCTTACATAAACATGAACATACACAAGAGAAAAGTAACAGACTACACTGCACAGCAGAAATGGTGGGACTGAGAATAAATACAAAGAAAACTAAGATCATGACAAACAGTCCAAACCAACAAACAGTGACCATAAGTAACCAATAACT